>WOUH02057875.1:0-10839 GCA_009936405.2 Stevia rebaudiana
CTATATTTAGAATTTCCGGTCATTAAATGTTTGCTTGTATAACATTTTTATATATACTGTTTTCAGGTGACAAATCCATGATTAAAAAAAGATACATGTACTTGACAGAGGAGATTCTAAACGACAAACCAAACATTTGTGCCTACATGGCACCGTCGTTAGACGAAAGACAAGATATTGTCGTCGTGGAAGTACCAAAGCTTGGAAAAGAAGCTGCAACTCGTGCAATCAAGGAATGGGGCCAGCCCAAGTCTAAGATCACCCACCTCGTGTTTTGCACCACAAGCGGTGTTGACATGCCAGGCGCTGATTATCAGCTCACTAAGCTCCTCGGCCTCCGGTCTTCGGTCAAACGCTTTATGATGTACCAACAAGGTTGTTTTGCTGGTGGTACAGTCCTTCGTTTGGCCAAAGACCTGGCCGAGAACAACAAGGGAGCGCGTGTATTGGTTGTCTGCTCAGAGATCACTGCTGTAACATTCCGTGGGCCAGATGACACCCATCTTGACAGCCTAGTGGGCCAGGCTCTATTTGGTGATGGTGCGGCCGCAATCATAGTGGGGTCTGATCCATTGCCCGATATCGAGAAGCCACTTTTTGAGATCGCATTTGCGGCTCAAACTATTCTCCCAGATAGCCGAGGCGCGATTGATGGGCACCTTCGCGAGGTTGGGCTTACATTTCATCTTCTCAAAGATGTTCCGGGGCTTATCTCCAAACACATTGAGAAAAGCTTAGAAGAGGCTTTTCAACCATTAGGTATCGATGATTGGAACTCGCTTTTTTGGATCGCACACCCTGGTGGTCCCGCGATCTTGGACCAAGTTGAAGAAAAACTAGCCTTAATGCCCGATAAATTACGGGCTTCACGACATGTGCTTAGTGAATACGGAAACATGTCGAGTGCTTGTGTGCTTTTTATTCTAAATGAAATGCGACACTCTTCGGCTACAGATGGGTTCAATACAACCGGAGAGGGTCTTGAGTGGGGCGTGTTGTTCGGCTTTGGGCCTGGGCTCACCGTCGAGACTGTGGTCCTCCATAGTGTGCCCATTTAGACGGTGGATCGTGTTTTCTTCGCTTGCGTGCTAAAAAGTTCTCTTTTATATTCTTCTGAATTTTCACTGAATTATGATTATTGTCTTCCTTTGTTATTACAGCAACAATAATAGGTAAGGTGTTCGTTATGTTGTCACTTACATTGCATAAAATATTTGAATGAAAGTTATAAGACTTTCTGGTTTGGCTGTTTAAGATATATCTTTTGTCTGGGGATGTTTTTAGAACTGGACCGGACGTCGAACTGGTCTTCTTAGTGTTAAGAGGTAGGATCGGTCGGACCGGATTTAATAACCGGATGATTTTATATATTTATATAAAATATATTAAAAAAACCGGTTCAACAACATGTCCGACAAGTGGTCCACCGACTGACCGACCGGTTCACCCAAAAACGGATCTGGCCCCTTAATCAGAACGGTTTACCCTCCGGCCACCGGTCCGGTCCAGTTTTCATAACGTTGTTTGTTTGTAATATAATATACTATCTTAAAACTCGTGTATTACACGGGGTTACATAATCTAAAACTCAAAACTTTATTATTGAATCATTCAATGTATATATTATGTTACTATGTTGTGAACTATAATAAAAATAAATATTTGACAATTTTGTGACCATAAATTATGCTTTGAGATTTTAAAATTATTAAATATTCAGGTTATTAAAATATTTAGGTTTAATATCAGTCACACATGTGTTAATAATTAAAAAAACACATCTGGTCTAGATTTACTTAATTGGTTCATACAATAAAAGGTGGTTCACATAATACACATTCCCTATATATATATATATATATATATCACAAATGATTTTTACAAAATTACACTGATGATATATGAATTAAGATTCGAAACTAGTTTCTATAAAGATTTAAATATTTGAGATAAATTTATATTCACTAGACGTGAAAGTAGAATAATATACAGAATCCTAAGCACAATAGGAAAAAGGATATTTGTTAGGTTAACCATTCTTATATTGACAGGAAAACAGAAGAAGCTTGCCACTTTGGATACTAAACTTTCTCACATTGTAATTTGTTGAACAGTATTCATTTATTAGTTTGAATAACAAGATTTCCGTATTTTACTCGTCTCATTTCTTCTCTACAAAATAATATTACTAAATTTGGTAAAATGTGCCTTTTTATAATTTTATTCGAAAAAATGACCAAGTGATATGAGGATTCATATACAAACATTTCCCTACTTTTACTCTCACTCTCACAAAATGTTTCACTCCTTCTTCTCAGTCCTTCCACACAAACTCTTCTCATTTAGATCGTCATTTCGTATCACTATTCCAGAAAATTACCATTTCTGATTAAAAAAGAATGTCTTCACATGGATCTTTGATCTATAGTTTTGTCGCAAGAGACAAGGTGATATTGGCTGAGTACACTGAGTTCACCGGAAATTTTCAAAGCATTGCTGTCCAATGTCTTCAGAAACTTCCCACCACCAACAATCGGTTTACGTATAACTGCGATGATCACACCTTCAACTACCTCGTCGAGGAAGGATTTAGTGAGTTTCACGCAAAATTATATATTCTCATATGTGTCTTTCATTTATGATTGTTTAGATTGTTTTTGTGACTCACTGACTTGTCATAGTTTACGATCAATATCTTATATGTCGTTTAGCTGATTAGATCTTGTTGAAATATTTGTGTTATAATTCTTTATTTAGTGGGAAACCTCATATGATAACTATTTTAGATCCCTATTATAATGAGATCAACTAAAAGGTAGAACATGTGACATCCAAGGGTAAAAGTAAAAGATCAGTGGAAGTCGGCTTCAAACCTTAGACCACTGTTAAAGATTATTGGTGGTATCCGAAAACATATAGTATACGAAATGGGCGCAATAAAGATCTTCAATTATTCTACGATAAGGTTATATGATCATTGTTTCCGCACATTTAATCCAAGATATGCTTATCAAAAGTGGCAGAAATTTGAAATATTGACCATGAACTCTATGATGAAAACCAGACCACACAATTCACTGAGTGTAGTAGAATTGAATACAAGATTTCAAATCCTTGTAAAACCATAATTAGATCAAATTAGGATTTCTAGAAAAAAGACTAACGACAAAGCTTGTTGCCCGTTTATCTTCTGTTTTGATCTTAAAAGTTTTAATCTTTGTCTGAAAAAATAAAAATAAAATAAAAAGTTGATGTAAAAAAGTTGAATGATTCACTACTAGAAGAGTAAGAATCACTTATCCGGTGGTCGTGATCCACCATTATTTTCTACGGATTAATTATAACAGATAAGTCAATACTATAAATATCTTTAGGTGATTAAATTAAGACGGATCAGTGACACATAGTAAAAACCGTCTGACAAAACACTTTCATCGCAAATATTAGGTACAATTAGTGTCTGTCGCCGTAATACCATGTTGTTGGTCAAGTTGAAGATTAGATTTCGGACAGAATTTGGCATAATGCCTTTTCAATATTAGTTATATGGAAAGCATTTCTATCAAATATTAAGACTATTAATTAATCTCAATGAGTATTAATGACTTCAATTGGTTGTTGCAGCATACTGCGTTGTTGCACCCGAGTCTGCAGGAAGAGAACTTCCCATAGGTTTCTTGGAGCGTCTTAAAGATGATTTTTATAGCAAATATGGAAAAGGAAAAGGCAAAACTGCTGGTCCCAAGAGCCTAAACAAAGAGTTTGGGTACGCATATTAGATGTATAGTATACACACATCTTAAATATTAATATATTGTTTTCATGAATGTTTATATGAATTCAGATCCAAAATGAAAGAGCATATGCGATATTGTGTCTCTCACCCTGAAGAAATAAGCAAGATTGCTAAGGTCAAAGCTCAAGTTTCTGAAGTCAAGGGAGTGATGATGGAAAACATTGAGAAGGTAAGTTTGTTCACACCTGAATGCAAACATCTAGATCAGACTGTTTGGTTAAAAGAATTTGAAAGGGGCTTATTGGGTCTAAATTAGTTAGATATGTGATTGATGCTAAACGGTTAAGAGGAGGATCTATGATTCGGTTAAAGTTGCCACATTCAGGCGTGATTAAACCAAACATAATGTTGATTATACATTTTCTAATCTCATTGTGTTACATGAATTTTATGTTTGAATCATATCTGTGGTATTTAGGTTCTTGATCGTGGAGAGAAGATTGAACTACTTGTAGATAAATCTGATAACCTTCGCACTCAGGTTACTTTTAATTAATGTTGTAATCTGGTTTGGAAGCCACAAAACATGTTTGTTTAGTTTGATAAAAACTAATTTGATTGTTTTTTTCATGTTATTTTCAGGCACAAGATTTCAAGAAACAAGGAACAAAGATAATGAGAAAAATGTGGTTTCATAATATGAAGGTAAAACTGATAGTGTTCGGTATCATTGCTTGCTTGATACTAATCATTGTTCTCTCGATCTGTCCGAGCTTCGATTGTTCTTGAAATGTTCCCTTTCTACGAGGGTTGATTACGGATTGTTTTTCGGAAGGTTGATGCATAGGATTTGTTATTTATAGTTAGGGGAATTTTTTGGCATCCCTAGAAACTTATTTAGCAAATTTTGATAATTCAGTGCATTTTGTCGATGTCACTGATCGGATTTATTCTTCAATTTCTTACTGGCCACGATTGTAATAAGATAATGTTGCCTATGAAAGATAATACCTTGTATTTTCTTTAACTCATGGTATAAGTCACTATGACAGTACAAAAGGTTTCAGTTTATTAAGATCATGTAGGGAAGTTGTCCCTTAGAGGTCTTAATGGTAATGATCACAAATCTATTTATCAATACAATGTCTCGAAGAATCAACTCACGCGTGGCTATTAGACTCCTTGTTTTGACCCAATGACAATAACGATTCCTAACTACAGTCAAAACTAGAAGCTTCGTAAATAATACTAACTTTATATTGCTTATAAAAAGAATATATAAGTGTCTACAAGGACTTGTATGTATGTGTTTAGGTTACTACAAATGAACCTAACTTAATCTATTTACACTAGTGAAATGGTCTAAATTATTCTTGATCTAGAAATTCTAGAGAAAGTACTAATTTACAAGCTTTCCATGGCATCCAAAAGCTGATCTAGATGTTATTGGCAACTCATTCTTGGTCCATGTTCTCTAGACATATCCAACGAATATCTTAGTTTTTCTTGATGTTTCGAGGCTTGTCTAGAAGCTGCAACCTTGATTCGTGCACAATTTCAAACCCTTTTTCGTTTAGTTACCAGTAGACTTTCGAACGCTCTAGCTTGGACCTGCTCCTAATGGTATTTTTCAGACACTCCCTTGACCAGGTCCATATTGTCTAGAACAAGTGATTTTGGACCTGTGTTTGGATGGAACGTGACAATAGCTTGGGTTTGTTGTTATTATTATTATTATTATTATTATTATTATTATTATATTTTAGCTATTTATTTTATTAATAATACTATTTCGTCGATAAAAATCCCTATTTTATGTCGTTTGCTCCCTTTGAGGTAGTGGGTGCGAGTTCGAGGCGTTCTAAGTTCATCTAACTTTTTTTAGAAGGCATCCTAGAGTTCCTTTTGCTTTTTTTATTTAATAATTTTATATTACAATTAAGTATTTTGTTGTTTTCTCTTACGTTTTACAATTAATTTTATATATAATTAATAGGAAAATCAATCTCATCCCATATATTTAAGAGTAGCTATCAATTCCTCGTCGCATTATTTAATATTATTTGTTAGTGAGTGTGAGTGGATAAAAGAGAAAAAAGTATAAAAAGTTAAATAAAAAGTAATATTTAATTGAATGGGTGATGAAAATGGGAAATTAGTTGTAGGAAGTTTTTAAAATTAATCAAATTTTTTTTAAAAATTATAAGTTTTGGTTAAATTATGAGAATGTGGATAGGAGATGCGCTCTGAATGCTCTTATATGGTTGGGGGATGGGATGGAGATTGTGTTTTGGTAGTTTTGGTAAATATTTGGAGATGAGGTTTAAGGATAGAGATGGTTGTGAACCTAAAATTGTGGAAATAAAACTTGATTATCAGCCAAGTTAGAACTGTACCATTAGCAATCAGCTGGGTAATTTCATCCGCTCATCTAGCATCGAGCATAGAGAAACAATTCTGTGCGCGTAGCCCTACGTATTTCTTTTCTTTAGTTTTCGGTCGATGATCATTCATAAGCCTTTTTTTAAATAGCCCATTAAAAATAATTTTTTTTTTCTAAATAAGAGACCCAAGACTCTTGTCTTGTATGTCTGACCCATTGGACGAGCCCTACACGTACATATACTTATGAGCTAAATATATATATATATATATTTTTTATTTTTACATATGTAACTAAAAGTAAGGAAAAAGATTACAAAAAATTGATTGGTTTACTTGCTAGTGATTTTTTAAGTTTCTCTTAACTTTTGGATTTTCTCATGACCTCTCTCATCATATATATAGGAGAAAGTTAAATGAAATCATATTTGAGTTGGGTAAATCCTAGACGCTCATGTGTAAAACTATACATTTAAAAAAAAGTGTTGGTTTGACGTGTATTCTTGTCATTTTTTTAAATAAAAAAACTGACGAATATCTTAAAAATATATATATAAATCCTGATTTTCTAAATTTTACCATAATGTTACATATATTAACTACAATATTACATATATAACTACGTCCTATTAAAAAATTTTAAAAAATCCACTTGCCGTTGTTTTATATATTTTACCAATAACCATAAAATTGAAGGTAATAAAGGTTAAGGTTATTCTAATTAAATAGGAAGCTTATTATAAGAAGGCTAACAGAGATTTAAAAAACTTACATAAACCAACTCAAACGAACTCCGATTAAACTTATTTTAGCGGCGTTAAAACCGTTTCGTCAGACCCTTTCCCGCCCCCAAAAACCTACCCCCCTCCAACACACACAAAAAGTCTAAAACCACCAAAAAAACCTAGCCCTCTCAATCAAGTTTTACTTTTTATGGGATCTTTATTGTGATAAACGAGGAAATATGTAATTTCGTTTACATTTGGGGATATTTGTTATTAAAAAAAGTATATATGATAATAGAGGAAGGATCGAATAGGAAGAATAAGATTTTGCCGAAAAACAATATCAACAAATCTGGGTCATTCATTTGCTTAAGGTAAACAAGAAAAAATAGAGCATTCATGTAAGAACCATTTGTTGTCTTTTTTAAATTTTTTCCTACTTTCTTTAAACATTAATAATTTTTTCACACGACGTTATTTTTTTTTAAATGGCACCATAAAAACATGTGTTTCTTTCTCTTTAATTTGAGTACCGTAGTGATATACTTTTTTTAATTTAAAAAAAAATCTAGTACGGTGATATATATAGTACAAAAGAATCTAGGACAAAAAAACTAAATATACATATACTATATTCTCAAGCAACTAGATATACATGTACCGTATTATCAAAACAATATACATCTAGTATATGATCAAAACAACTAGATATACATGTACTGTATTTTTAAATAAACTAGATGTTCATGTACTGTATTATCAATAGAATTAGATGTACATGCATTGTATTTTCAAAATAGCTGGATATACATGTAGTGTATTCTATATTTATTCTTTGACATCTTGTACTAGATTATTTTGTATTATATTCTTTTGTACTAAATTTTTTTAAGTTTTAAAAAAGTATATTTCTATGATAGACGAATTAAAGAGAAAAGGACGCTCGTTTTAATAGTGAATTTTTTATAAAAAAATAATGTTGTATTAAAAGTTATGATTGTTTATACAAATGTGTGGGAAACTTAAAAAATTAACAAATGAGTTTCCATCAATACTTTTTTCCTTATTTGAAATGAGTTTCCATCAATACTTTTTTCCTTATTTGTTTACTTACATTTATATACCCTTCAATCTTAACCATTAATTAAGCAAATGAATTATCAAGATTTGTTCATATTATTTTTAGGCAAAATAGTTTTTTACCGATCGACCCTTTATGATAATATCTTTATTGTTATATTAGAGATTTTGAGGGTAAAAACGAACCAAATTAAGTTCAGAGGGTTTTTGGTACTTGGCTGAAGTCTTGGTCATGTACAAAAGGCATGGATCGTTTTTCCTTTATATGTGCCAACGGTGTTTTGTGTTTGAAGGGGATTCATCCTTCTTAAAAAGACGAGAGTATCTCCACCCAAAAATATACGTTCATATTAAAGTCTCATCGAGGGTTTCACTTCTAAGAATAAATCAGTAGTCTCTAATCATCTTGAATGAATGCACAGTTTTTTTATCTTAATCATCATCATGTTGAGGAATCCGAATCTTTAATTTCTTCTTGCATTTAGTTTATGTCTATTGTTTTGGATCTGATTGTTTCAATTCATTTTGTGCTCTTAAATTAACTAAAAGTCGATTATAAGTTGACACTAATCATGTTTAATTAATTTTAATCACTCACTTCGCATGAAACAAACAACCTAATATTTAACTATTATTTTACAATTGATGTTCGAAACTACAAAAGTTAACATACTTTATTTTCGCCATTATATATATATATTTAATATAACAAAAAGGATAGAAAGACATGCTTAGCATTACAAAAAATATATATATTTAAAATAATATTATACACCATCGACAATTTACAAACTCATATTGTCAAGAAGTCTTTAGTTAGAACCATTTATCTAAAAAGGAAATTTAGGCCTAATCTCGATTCCTTCCACAATAAGACCCCCTTTATCGTATTCATGCTCATGAAAAACCATCTCGACTTCACCTTCATCTCCATCGTCGTAGTAGAATTCACCCAATTTGATCTCCGTCCATCCATCCTTCCTCGGTGCCAATGACCCCGGTTGTTGAAGACTTACATTAGATGTCTCATTTCTTACCCCACGAAAACTAATTATTGTTTTTCCTGGCTCCGAAAGTCCCCATGAATACTTGGTAATTTGAAACACAAGATATGCTACGTATGTAGTCTTTGGCGACAACATTACACTTGCTAGTTTGCCCTCGATATCAAGCCACCTTGCGTTTCTAAGTATGCCTACCTCCTCAAACCTACAACAATGCTTGCAACGTATATAAATTTTTCTTTAGATAATATTCGCACAAAGTTGTAATGTCTATGAATTGTTTTCTACAAGTGAGATAATTTGAAAGGGGTCTTTTTTTAGAAGTGTGAGGATTATGTCACTACACAAGGTAGCACATTACTAGCCTTCAATCTTGAAAAGTCAACGTTGTTATTTTAAATAAACAAGTATTTTTTTACAAGGGGGCAAGTGGGATAATTTGAAGGGGTCTTTTTTAAGAAGTTCGAGGAGTATGTCACTACCCAATGTAGCAGCTTAATTAAAAGCCTTGAATCTTGAAAAGTCAATGGTGTTATTTTACATTTTTTTTTAACAACAGAGGATCTCGCGTGCTATCGTCTGATAACTGGGCGATGTAGCTAAGATCGATTCCTCAACCTCAGTGAGACCATACCCCCCAGATAAACGTAAACCAATTGGAATCCTTAATCTCTCTCTCATCCTCAGGTTCGAACCGGTGACATCAATCTAATGTGTACTTTCTCCCCATCACTTGGAAACCTTGGATTGAGCAAGATATGAACCTGAGACCTACCAAAGAGAGAACACCAAGTACACCTCCTCTTAACCACTTGAGCTAAGATCCGAACAGTGTGAGCTTGGAGTAGCGGGTTGGCTCTAATCAACGAACTGCGTTTGGTTAGACATCAGATGAAGTGGATATCCGAACGGCGTGACGTCTAGTATTGATACAAACCATTGATAAGATCATTGCACCATATTCGTTAATGATCGTAAGCCGAGTCAAACCAAGAAAATTACCCATATGTTGGAATTGCTTTTTAAACATTTGAAACTCCTTTACAATTTAATTAAACTTTATTAATTATGTATTCACAATAAAAAAAACAACCAAACCCCAATTTAAAAATTAATCTGTGCCTAAACCGTTTAAGGTATAAAATCAGTTAATCTGTATCCCTATCCCTAAGGACACGAACTCTACTTCCAATATTACTATTCTATTTTAGTAAAGTAGGTTCACAACTACTACTTTTATTTACTGGATTCGACATCCAACATTAAACATCCGTAAGTTTGACCTGATCTTACCTTCATGAATCAATCAGATTTTACTAGATAATATGTTTATTAATTCCATTTCTAAAGTTTTTTTAAGAGGTCATTGTGATTTTCTGGTCAACATTGTGTCTTTTTGTTTGTCGTTATCTCTTTTTGTTCGTCATTGTATTATTTTACGAGCAAGTCGTTGTGTCTTTTGGTGGGGGGCATTGCGTATTTATGACAGGCAGAAAAAGACACAATGACACATTTATAATTGTGTTTTAAGCAAATTATTGCATCTTTATGTTCAGTATTGTCCTTTTTTATTCATCATCGTGTCATTGTGTCTTTCGGATACCAAAAAACGTAATTTTTTATATAATGATATTATACTCATTTTAAAGATAAAAAAACTTTTGTTTGTATGCTATGATTTTTTTTGAAAAACATAATGTCGTATATAAAATTTATTAACGTTCAAACTAAGTGGATGGAAATATGAAAAGTAGTTAATAAAGGTCATCATCATCATCATCATCATCATCATCATCATCGTACTCAGTATATCCCACTTAAAAGTAGGGTCTGGCGAGGGTAGATGTAGACAGCCTTACCTCTACCACGTAGGATAGAGAGACTGCTTCCGATGAGACCCCCAGCTCATGAT
>WOUH02057926.1:0-10831 GCA_009936405.2 Stevia rebaudiana
ATAGTTATAATTGTAATGTACTGATTATGACTGTAATGTAAACTTATGCTTCCGCAATGTAAACACTTTGATGTTATGAATGTATGAATGTTTGTTGGTATAATATTGAGTTGCGCATTATAAACCGGTTGACTCGATCCTGCCGTTTGACTGACCCTGTTAGTGACACACCGCCCTCTGGACCGGTTGGACACCGGGGGCCAGGGAGCGGGGTGTTACAATTATGATGTGGATGCGTCGTCCTTGTAAGCAGATTTGACTTTAGGTTCTTCTTCAATCGTAGCCTATGCATCTACATCTTCATCCGATGATGAAGACTTATCTTCAGTATTAGCCACTTCAACATCGACAATATTAGCAACACTCGTTGAATCATTGATTTTCCCGGACCAATTGAATCATTCTTTCGCTTGGGAAACTAAAGCTTGGGAGGTGACAACAACATTAGAAGAAGAGGAGGGAGTTCATGATTTGACAATTGCCTAACTCTCTTCTTTCTCCTTGTTTTTGTTTTCTTCGCGACTGAACGAGTTCTTGTTCGAATCCTATTTAGGATGTGGACATTCACGCGCAAAGTGTCAAAACTTTCCACAATTGTAGCAAGTGACACTTGACTTATCGAACCCGTTCTTTTGGTTTTTGTTGCCAATGATGGTCTCATGAGTGCGCGACATGTATTCTTTGGCCCTTCTTATACCGTTGGCCAAGCACCACGAGATATCCATCCGATCCATATCGTCTTTGTCAAACTGCTTGTAATCTTCAAAAGTAAGATTAGCATTCCCGATCTTCCTACCGACAAGTCCATCATAGGAAGAAACCAGTGTTGACAAGAGGCCCATATGCTCCTTTGCAATCTCAATTGTAACTTTGTCGAGATTTTTTGTGGCAAAGGCAGCACTATCACCATTGCTACTTGAAAAAGTATTAAACGTTTGGGAATTGGAAGCTGGTGTAGGATTTGACATTGAAGTATGAGCTTGATTCCCTGTAGCAACAAACGAGTTCCCGTCTTGGAAACTTGAGACTGTTGTTGTTGAGGAACAATTTAATAGTATAGGGTCTTGTGCATGATTGAGACGCTTTGATTTCCTCTTCTCTTCTACCTCTTGCTCCTGCAACTTTTGGATAAACTCGTTTATCCCAATCGTCTCTAACGAATCATTCTGCTCAAGAACCATGATGAACTGGTTCCATTGGTCTGGTAGTGCATTATCTAAACATTCCACCTTTTCAGCATCGGTGGTGGCATTACCGTGAGCATGCATCTCACTAAGCAGATGATAAAAGCGCGCTATCAAATTTTCGAGTGACTCTTTGCCTACAATCCTACATGCATAAACGTGTCAAATTCTTTTCTGATAGCATTGGCCTTAGTCTTTTGAAGCTTGGCGTTTCCATCGTTTCTCGCCTTAAGCGCATTCCACAAATCGTAGTGAATTGTTGAAATTTAATAAGAATGTCCTTTGGAATTTCTTGTGATAGTATAGCATAGGCCTTCTTCTCCAAAGTAGTCCTTTCTTTGAGATTCGGACATACATACAACTTAAACTTCAACTCCATTCCCTTCTTTTAAGGGTCGGGAGTAACCGCTTTCAACCCTTATCCAAAGATTGGTGTCAACTCCATTGATGTGGGTTTCAAAGCGGTGCTTCCAATGGGAGTAGTCATCTAAGCTCATTAACCGTGGAGCATTATTTGAATTTCCCGTCTCATTGTCGGTAATAAGAATGTTTTAAATATTCTTACTAGCAACACACGCCCAAATATTATCACTCATGTTTGTTTAACAAGTTTGATTTGGTGAAGTTTTAGAGTTCTGAATTTGCTTAAGTGTTACTCTTTGTGTGAATCAAAACTCTATCACTTTGAAACAAGTTCTGCGAATCAGAATGCTATGCAAAACACAAGTGTTATGCGAAATAACCCCTATGCGAAGCAAACTACTATGCGAAACATATAGCTATGCGAAACAAACTATGAGTACAAAAAGCTTTATGCGAACCAAACGTATGATGCGAAGCAGAAATGTTTCGCACTGTACTTATTTCGTATTGTACTTTTTATAGGATTTGACATCTATAACTTGGCAAGTATAAACACCACATGCCTCGCGTTAGAAGCTTTTTAATCTAGTGTTTCTTTACGTTACTATTGTTTTTCAAGTTTGTGGAAGATATAGTTAACATCAATAGCTTTTACATAATCTCTTGCATAGAGTATGCCTAGTTGCCAGCCCATCAGACATAGTCACTCAGCAAACGGCACTGATAGATTAGTCAATAACTCGCCTCAAGGAAGAAAACGTCAAAAGTCATTCACGTTAGTCTTTTATAAAGTTTTTTCCTTTCACAAATAGAGTTTTTTGAAACCACTTTTCACATCTGATTGGTCTTACAAGTATAGGTCTTCGTTATTATTGAAAGAGCTTCATGAAAGAATCACTTTATTTATTTATAAAGATAACCAAAAAAACATACTTAAGTGAACTTCAAACATTTTTCATTTCTTTATACATTATTATTTTTTAAAACGTTTTGCATCATTATGTCACAGATTTTACCCATTTTCAAACGAGTATAATGAAACTATGTCAAAAAAATAAAAAACAATTGCGTCGTAAGTTGTGTATAAATTTTTCTTTTTTCTTTTTTTGAATCGCTACTTGAAATATACGTGATACATAAAAAAAAGACTTTGATGAAATGCGTAAAGTAGCTTGAAGTACTAAAATATATGAATTATTATCATACTGCATATTACACATATGCAGTAGACATAAAAAGATGAAAAATAAAGAAAATTCAAATAAATCTTTTATAAAAACGCAAATATAAATTTAAAGAAGTATAATTTGTAAATTATAATTATACTGCATATATGTAGCATTAAAGTTTTATAAAATTATCATCATACTGCATATATGTAGCATTAAAATTTTAACGCCCAAAATTTTTTTTCTTTGTTAATATGGCTTTATTATACTCGTTTGAAAGAGGAGAAAATTTATGATTTAATGGTGCAATTCGGTTTAAAAAATAATAACGTATGAAAAAATAAGAAATTTTTAAAATTCATTAAGTTGTAGTTTTTGTTCTCTTAAGAGGGTGTTCTTTTCTCATGAACCTTCCTCTCAATATAAATTGTTTAGAATTGTTGTATTTGAAAGTAAAAACCTTTTTATATATATCGCTGAGTATCGCAATGTAAAAAAAGTAAATAAAACTATGCATTTAGATTATTTTATGTATTAAATAAAATGGTATTTTATCAGATAAATACATGTGCCTCGATGGTGTTGGACTGTTGGTGTCATGTCATCTTCTTAAGATCGTTTTATTTGAAATGCTGATTGTAAGTAGGGATGATGGAGTTTAATGATATAAAAAATTTCAATATTGATCATTTTTTAAACTTTTTGCTAGTGAAACTGGAATCGTGCATTTTGAATGTGGTTGGGTGAATACATGGTGATGAACTGAAATTGGAATGTGTAAAATTCAATCAAATTGCAAAATGTTAGAAAATTTTTGCATCCATCCAAATTGTTAAATAGATTGATAAAACCATTCATTGTTGTTGTGTCAACCATATCCCCATCACCCCAACCTTGTTGTTTTGCCCTTGCTATCCACATCTCCACCATATCATCGCCACCGACGGCGGCGAGATGGTAGTGGTAGGGTATTGTGGAACGCAATGACCATTAGTCTGGTTGCAGCGATGAATTTCATGAATTTCTTTGTGATTGTTTTGTCAATAAAATGCATCACCAAATTTAAGTTAATAGATTTCAATTTCCTTAAATTCCACATGTTTTTTGCAAAATTTTATATATTCAACTCTTTCAAGTTCTAATTTCTCCAGACCCTACAATTCTTAGTAGGACTGGAATGTTTGTTTGCTTTCAAGTTCTAATTAGTTTGGAAATTTTCATTTTCCAAAAAAATTCACAAATTAAACTCGCCCTTATGACTATTTAGATCAACTAAAAATCACGATAGATAATATAGTGGGTGGTTAAATACACAAACAATGTGAGTAGGGAAATGCAAAAATTGCTTAATGCAATTGTACATTTTTATGTGTTGCTAACTCTAGTTGTTGGATGGCTATGTAATTGTCTACTATCTTATTAAATTAATAAACACTAAGAACAAATATATTAGGTGGTGGTTGTTGCAGTTCTTTAACGCGCATTCAGTTATGTATATGTTTGAATATCAACCTAAGCATGTATTTTCCAAGTTGAAACAATCTAGTTAATATTTCACATCCGGCTATGACATTCGTAGTGTTTCTGTATTTATCATTCGTCAGGAGTTTAGATATGTTCTAATCTGTAAATAGTATACGAATCATTTTTTCATAATCAAATATATAATAATGAAACTAATAGTCTTACTTATATACTTTTGATCATAAATTTACTAATCACTAAATAAATATAAATTTCATTGTTCATAAATTGTGTTCTACTCATTTATAACATGAAACCATTTTATTTGAAGTTTTTTGGAATCTGCTTTTTTATAGGAACTAGTCATTACGTGATGATTACCTAAATCTTGAATCACAGTTTTTTCCCCTTAGTTTATCATAAAAAAAGATTTTGTGTATTAATCAAGAACTAATCGATTATTTAAATGCAACTATTTTTTGCTATTTTTTCACTTTTTAATAAATTAGAGAGCAGTGGGACCATGTTTTTACATATCATGGTGCCATGTCTAGGGTCAATGGTTTGTGCTGAACATGGTGGGCACTTCAAAGATTCCAAAGCCTAAATTGAAGGGATTCGACTATTAAAGAGATGGAGTGATGAGAGGAAGATCCTGTTTTTTGATGTGTGAATTTTTTTTTTTTTTTTTTTTTTTTTGTATTCTTATTATATCTACTTAAATATACCGTTTTATTTCTAGATAACGAAGTGAATTTAATTGTAGTAATAAAACTTATTATAAGATAGTGATATTGAGATCTTTGTGTGCTAATAATAAACATTCCATGTTCTATGATGCTTTTTAAGTTCATTTTTGTTACAAAATTCTATAATGTTAGGGCCATTCCGCAATCTTGATAGTTTTTATAATGATTAAAGGTGTGTGATAGTCAAATTTTTATACATGTAAGTTGTAGTGTTGTGTAAATATAAATCTGACTGAATACTTTAAGTTGGCGTTTGATATGCATGAATACAGGCTGAATGGAATGAATATAAAAAATGTTTTGTTACATTTAGAAATTCAATGTATTATTACATTAAGAATGCGATTTCTTCTCTTTTAATAATTTTCATTCCTTGGGGGATGAGTGTTTCTTTCATTCATTTTTTTTTAAGGAATGATCCGATTAATGATCAAATCCATGACTCGACCCAGTACCGACCCATTATCCAAACCATGACCCAACCCATGACTCGAATCATTACCCGACTCATGACCCAAACTATGACCTGACCCATGACTCGAACCATAACTAACTTATGACCCGACCCATGACAATTACCCGACCCATTGCCCAACCATGATCCAAACCATGACCCGACCCATGTCACGAACCATAACCCGACTCATGACCCAAACTATGACCCGACCCATGACTCGAGCAATAACCTGACCCATTACCCAACCCATGATCGAAACAATGACCCGACCAATGACTCGAACAACAAACCGAGTAACCGACTCATGATCCAAACCATGACACACGACCCACGACCAAACCATGACCCATAGCCTGAAGTACTAACCGACCCATGAGTTGAACCACGACCCGATCCATGATCCGAACAATGACGAGAACCATGACGCGACCCAAATTGTATTTCATTCCTTCTTCTTTTTCTATTTACCAAACAACATGAAGTAATGATTCATTTCATTACCACTGGTAACCAAACATGACAATAGAATGGTAATGATTCATTTCATTCCTTTGTCCATTCCATTACCTCGTCAATTCCATTTCCCGGTCCATTCCATTACCTAATACCAAATATATCTAAGTATTCAGATTATGTAGTGTTGCATTTAGAAAACGTATTTAATAGACTAATAAGACTCATGGATGCAACATCTAATTCTGTTGTGTGTGTGCGGAGGATTTATATCAATTAATTCTTCATTGGGAAAATAAATATTTTTTTAACAGCGAACAACGCAACCACTCGGCCTCATTATGACGATCAAATCCAGTGGTGAGCAAAAAACTGAATTAACCGAAAAAAACCGAACCGAAAAAAAAAACCGAAAGATAACCCAACCGAAAAAACCGAAACCGAAACATTCGGTTCGGTTATTCCTTTTTCAAAAACCGAAATAACCGAACCGAACCAAACCGAATCACGTAATTTCTTATAATTTTTTTTATAAATATACTAGTGTTTATATAAATTTAATATGCATTTATGTATATATATATTAGTATTTTTATTTACTTAATAGTACGTATTGAATAGACTAATCTCTTAATGATTTATATATCATGATTAGGTAGTTCTTATATGTTTTGTAATTATACTACTATATTCATACATCAACTTTTGTAAATTAAGTATGTTAAATTGTTGAAAACGGTTTAATTTACAAAGACCGAAATATGTTTCGCCACTATTGATTCATATCATCTCATAAACACTTCATGAATTATCTATTAGTAGTCTAGGTGTTTGCATTTTTTACCTTTTGTTACTTAAAAAACAAAAAATAAAATAATATATAAAAAACCTAAAATAACCGAAAACCGAACCGAAACCGATAATATAACCGAAAAACCGAAAACCAAAACCGAACGATTATTAAAAACTAATAACTGAATATTTCGGTTATGGTTACGGTTTTAGGCAATAACCGAACCGAACCGTGCTCACCCCTAATCAAATCTGCATTCTACGTAGCATATCACTGAATGCCATGTCATTAAAGATATTTTTTATTGTAACTATGTCATCATTTCTGTTTACCAGTTAAGGTAAACATCACCCGACAAACGAGCAATTAAACCCAATTATCAAAAGGAAATCCACCGCTAGACAAACCCCTAACCCAATCAATATTCTAATTTTTACATGTAGCAATACCTAACAGTACAATAAATAAGAATGTTGCATGAGTTGGTATATATGTGGAACTAAGTAGCTGTCATCTTATACTAATTAAAAAGTATCTCAAATGATAGTTGTTCGTTTTTTAGAGCCTCTAACCTCATATTGACACGTTTTATCACCACATTAACTTTTTAATTTTGTTATAATTTTGATAATAAAAGTTAAATAATGGTTTTAAATACGACAATCATATCTACAACTTTTTTTTATCAAGGTCACTTGAATTAAAATTTTGAATTTTCAACTAAAAGTATATTGATTATTTATTATTTATTTTTCATAAATAATTCTTATTATTGTTTAATAAGTATTTCAGTTTTAGAATCATATTTAACTTCTTATATTCCTATAGCTCATTTTGTAAAAGTTTATAAAAAATACGTTAATTTCGGTTACGTGTTTACATTACAATATTATTGGTTTTTAAATCACATACCATATCATTACCATTTTTAAACCTTCATGCATGAAAATATTTCAAACCTATTATACTTTCAGTTATATACACAGTGCACGATATTGTTTTCTATGTGTTTTTTCAACTTAACTTTGTAGAATAGTATATATTTGGAGGTTCGTTAACAACGGTTGGTTATTTGTATAAAAACTACATTATCATATATGCTTACTACTTTCTTTCTTGGTTAGTGTTATTGTCATATATGTTCCATTTAAATTGAAATATAAAGCTACTATATTTGAGTAAAAGTATACAACCAATGTCATATATGTTGACTTTCTTGGTCAAATTTCTTTTTCTAAAACATGCTTTTATTATATTGTGCTTCTTGAAAAGGTATAAGCTTTCTAGCATGGTGTTCCAACTACTAAAAATATCTTCTAAATGTGTAAATTGGTTAGTATTTTAAATTAAGTGGTGATTTCTTAACCGAATTTGCTTCGGTTGCTATGCTTCGTCCTACAAATGAATTATCCAGTGATGATTTCTTCATCTTAAATACGTGTTTTAATAAAGTATGGACCGGGCTAGATTAGCCTCATATTGTTCCATCAAGTCATAAGAATGCATCCTAAGAATAAAAAGTTGCATGTTGTTTTTGTAAGGAATGAAAAATACTATAATAATAATGAAATGCTTAGAGTTGTAAATTATGAGAATAAGCATCGGCCTTTTGTGTCGTTTAAGTGTCAAATAAAATAACTATTATGTTTATAAAATTTCCTATTTAACATGTGTAAAAATTGATGCAGGTTAACCCATATATGTTTTGTTAAGTGAGTTGATAAAAAAATATTCATAACAAAAAGTTAACTTTAATAGAAATGAACCTTCTATAGTTTTTATTTCTCACTATTGATGATGAAACTTCAAAAACTTGATGCAGGTTAACATGTGTAAAATTTGATGCAGGTTAACCCATATATTTTTTGTTAAGTGAGCTGATGAAAAGTTTTCTTAACAAAAAAATTAACATTAATAGAATTGAACCTTCTATAGGTTTTATTTCCCATTGTTGAGGATGACTCTTTAAAAACTTAAGAAGAATCCAATGTCCTTATGGTAAATATATTTATGTTAACTCTTTAGTTTTATCTTTATTCGTGCTATATATTTGCAAATTTGACAAAGGAAAGACTTTGGATTCAAATAACAACATGTGAACACATTAGATTGTCAAAATTGTACCAAAAAAATAAATTATTGCCAATCTAAGGGAGGCTTTGGATTTAAAGAACAATGGTGATCAGGTAATTAAATAGAAAAAAATGTATATAAAATTTTGTTACTGATCCTTTCCCTGTACACTTTTTTTATTTTGTTTCTATAACTATGTTGATATGGGAAAACTGTTAAAATATAGTTAGCATGTATGGAAGGTATATTTGTAAACTACTTTTCATTAGTAAGAAAAGACCATTGAGTATACTTAGGTACAATTATCAGATAATAAAATATGTTTAATTTCATTGAAGTATGGAGTTTCAAATGGTTTTTCTTTCGTTTTTATTCTTTTGGTTTCACAATTTGATTAGAAAGAGTATCGTATCGGAAGGAGTTTGATATCAATGCGGTATGCTTTATTATTTTTTAGAATGCTCATAGTAAAATCAATTTTTGTAATTTTAGTTATAAAATGAGAAAACTCAATATTATGTAATTTGAGCTTCTAGTGTTTAGTAGATTTACACATTTTAGTGGTCAATAATAAATTTGTGACGTGTTAACTTTGTAAGTCATGATCGACTTTGCAGAAGAAGTAAGATTGGCTGCAAATCACAATGTTATAATTTTTTAGAGAGGCACCATGTTTGGATACAATAAGCTTACATACACATACCTTGTTTATTAATTTGTGATTGATATTTGACAATGAATTGGATCTTTAGATGTGTTTCTTTTTTCTGAATCCGAAAGTATTAATTATTCTTTGTCATGTAGATGATAATTGTTGTACTATCAACTAGGTATTTGAAGTACAATTAACATTATTAGAAGAAACTAATCTAATTCTCTAAATAGTGATAGAAGTAATTTAGATTATCGACGCCTTCAATCCCGATTGAGCAGTTAATTTGCAATTGTAGCTTTACTATGTTTATATCTTCATATAAATAGACCATATTATGCATATATTTATTTTTATTTGACAATGTATTCCTATTCAGTCTGTGTATTAAATTTTATTATGAAAATTTGTTTTTAGTTGACATTGTAACTTGTAACTATTATTCAACCCGTATAGTACACGAGAAACTAACCTAGTTACTTATATATAAAAATGCATGGAGGGTAATAGAATCTTTTTAAAATTTTCCAACTTCGGCCACAATAGTTATGGAGTTTTGTAATTTTGCCACTAAATTAACCTATTAGCCTCCTCATACGTGGATTTCTCTTGTGTGGCAATTTTTGGTGAAGACTGGGGCTTCTTTTAAAAGCTGGTGAAGACATCGCCTCTTGCTTATCTTCCTGCCACCAACCCTAGCGTGTGTTCTGATAATGCGAAGAGAAGTAGAACACGATGACGTGTAACGAGATAGAATACACGAAGAGAAATCAAAGACGGTGACGTGGTGCTCTCTGACCGACAACAGTCGCAACCCGACAGCAGTTGAGGTAGTCGTTATTACTATTAACTACTCTCATTTACATTTCTAGTGATTTAAACTATTAATAATATGTCTAGTAATAATAAAATTTAAATGGCAAATAATCACAAACTAAAGGATTCTATCACTTTGTTACTATTAAACCCACCACGCCTTTAATAATTATTTTGGAAGTCTCTTGATCAATCGGGTTCCACGGACCAATGTTGTAACTTCCTCTATAAAAAGTGAAATAGATATATTAGAGTGTTAGTTGACATAATCAAACAAAATATACTATATTATATGTGATTATTCAAAAAGACACACAGAGGGTGACAAAAGTTATGGTTATTAGAATCTGCTGGAAGTTAAAAACGGTTTCAGATAGTCAAACTAAACTTTGTTTTCTTTTAATATAAATATTATGAATATGACCCAAACTTGCAACAAATTATTTTATCTATTTCTTTTGGATGATATCTGTTCAGGGGTATGATTGTAATTGACAAACACCTGTTATAACATGGTTATTTTTATTATGATTTATAATCTAAGTTTTCACTTGAGTCTTACACCCTCGAGTTTTCTGCCAAGACACTACAACAAACGTGAGTTTTGCCGACCACCAGGCGGAGACTTTTCCCGACAACTAGTTGTCGGCAAAGGTTT
>WOUH02057947.1:0-10830 GCA_009936405.2 Stevia rebaudiana
ATGTGGGTGTCTAGTTATCGTTAGCAAGTATCATAACAAACATGTTGCAACTTTATGTAAAAACCTTAGATGTCATCGTACTATTATTGCATGCAATTCATGTATATATGTAAGAGATACAATTTATATTCCAATACTACCCTCAATGACCATTACGTATCACATTAATGACATTTAACCAATTAACATGTTTATGATCTACTTAACATGAAATTGTATACATACAAATTATTCATAGCATTTGCTAACTAGGTTTTCACCCTAACATGCAACTTTTATAAATTTTCAACATAGGTCTCATATTCCAGAATCTGCCTGGAATATGGGACCTGTTCTTATGCATTTTAGACCCATTAAACAACCTTGTAAAAATCTCCAAAAATTACAGAACCTAGATGTGTGTGTTAGCTTTCCAAAAACTTATTATTCATGACAATCAAACTAGTAAAACTCGAGTTATTCATCAAACAATGACTGACTATCAGATTTCAGTTGGTTTAGCATGTTGTCACCATTTATTTTATAATAGATTCATAACACATTATTTTCATGCAGGGCCAGTGATCACATTTAGCTAAGACATGTAGCTTTCCAAAAACCTAAGAATCATCATAAACGGATATGCACATCAACACCAGTTCACGTAAACATATAGTACCCAGAACCTGTCAAAAATTCCAGATTTGTCCTTCTAAGTTGATAATTCGCAAAAACATATCAAATGGACTCCAAAAATTACGAGACCAGAACCAAATGATAGATAACATCTTAAACTTAATTTTAGGCTTTTGAATCGATTAAAAATCATTCCGTATGATTAAGATATTAACAGATCAATCTGTAACAGAGTTCCATAAACGTAACCGTTCAGAATTCTTATGTGTTTTAGATCAAGTTTCGGTTTTTATCAATTGTTTTGGAGTTGTGTGATGTTGTATACGTGAAAGGTAAGATTTTTAAGAAGATGAGATCATACCAAAAGCTTCAAGTCTTCAAACGAAACTGTTGATGATGGTCTAGGTGCACTCCAAAGCTTGAGTCTAAACAATGGTGAAAGTGTTCTTCGGATGGCTGCTACGATCGGTTTCCGGTATCCCTTCGGGGCTGTTTCTTCCTCCGGTGGCAGGTGGTTCTCGATGATGGCTGGAGTTTGTTTGTGTTATGTTTGGTGGGATGATGAAGATTTAAGAATGGGTTAGTTTGCTCCCCACAATTGTTGTCGAGATGGATGCCGATCACATAGGAGTATTGGTTGCGAATGAGATTTCAAACTTTGCATTAGATAAGTTATTATCGATTTCAAAATCAGATTTGTGTAAGTCTTCTAGAAACTTGATTTAATTAAAATGTTACCACTTAGACCCTTATCTTTGGTCTTTTATTTTTAATACTCCCTCTCACTATTATGAAGTATTTTTAACGTTCACAGTTTAATACGAGTCCGTATAAACTCCGGATTTGAGTTTCGTTTCTTTTATTCTCAGTCGCTTGGGTTCGTTTACCGGCTACAAAAGTTTGGTTGGATTCCGGTATGGTTTAGGTTCATACTATTTCTAACGCATCGCGTCAGTTAGTTAACTTAACAATATTGTTTTTCGACATTCTTTGAATAATAATAGTCATTTTATTATTTGTCGTTTAGTATATGTTCTCCGTGTTTCGTCGGTTACCGCGTATAACTTCTATACCGGGTTTCCGAATTTCGTTCGTAAATCATTCACGAATTGGTTTCAAGTAATAAATTATCTATCACATAACACATAATATTATGTATAAATAATTTCACGTAATATAATAGCACAAATAGTAAACAGTTGTAACGTGTAAATTACCTGAATTTACGAGGTGTCACAGCCAACCCAGGCTGTTACAACCATACCTTCAAAACCCCTCTAATAATACATTTACTTTCATGGAAATGTTCAAGTAAAAAGAGGGCTTATTGTAACAAGTGTAAGAAGGATTTTAAAAACTCAGAGTTTGGCTCAAATGAACTCCGGTTTAATTCATTTAGCAGAGCTGGAACCGTCATGTCAAACTCTATGATGCTAGCTTTTAGAGTTCAACTTTAGGTTAAACTCTTGGGTTTAGATATTTGAGTTGGTTTTAGTGTTTAGCTTTTGAGATTTAATTTTTAAGGTTCATACTAAGTTGAAAATCAATCGTCACAGTATTTCATTTGTCACGATATTTCATTTATGCATAAGTTTGTTTGTCTTTGTGGGGTTTTTTTCTAAGTCAATCAAGCATTGCACCAAATTAGAGAAGAAATGTTGGATATTCTGGTGTAATTGGATTAACATGTGTTGACCAATGTAAATCATAATAAGCATCAAACAAGTAAGGATGTGTAGAGTGCACACTTGTTTAAACTTATTAGGAGGTTAATGGCGAACACCCTAAATGTGTTTCATTACTATTTACTAGTAATTGGGATCTACTAGATCTAACAAAAGTGCAACTTGTCATGAGTTCAATTTCTCACAATTAGGTATTGATGTAATTTAAGAATAAGTTATAGGCGTAAACATTTGCCATTCAAAAAGAAACAAAAGTGCAACTTGTTTTTCTTTGTTAGCCAGCAAAAGTGCAACTTGTTTTTCTTTGTTAGCCAGGAACGAGTATCTTAAATGGTTGACTTGGTGAATATACGGGTATAGAGTGAAAAATAGTGTAAATAACTCCCAAGAAAATCAACAAAGCTTTTAAATAAACCTTTTTTATTCGCTCTTTGTTTAATGAAGTCTACAATATTAGTTAATTTTCAATATTTCAGTCACATTCTTTATTTCTTTCAATGTCATTGTTTTGTATTGGTTACTTTTTGACCGCAATCAAAATATATGCGGTTACAACTTACAAGAATCGCATATAAAGTAAAATATAAAATCTTCAAGCAAGCCTCAAAGAGCAACTAACAAGGTAAGTCAACCTCGTATTATTTATTTTGGAGAAATTGACATAGGAGTGACCAAAGTCGAATTATTAACTCCAACTACGTTTGCATCTTTACCATTGGGAATTTGAAGTTCTTTATAGCAGACATAGAAACACTCACAAACATACATATTTTGATCATGACATTTTCCCCATCCGTCCTTACGCATTTTTGCACACGTGTCATCACAAGTGGTTGGTGAACACAAAGATGGTGCCTTATAAACTTGTTCATCTTTACATATCAATGTCAACTTGCAACTCTCACCTATTTGATCATCAAATGTATGTAAACCCCATTATAAGTTGATTTCGAAGCCTAAGATTATAAATTATAACCCCCAAAAATCACACGATCATTTGGACTTTTTTTTTTTTACAATTTTATGAAAGATATATCGAAATAAGAACATATGATAAATCTTACAACATATAAATATCTGTGAATAAATTCATGTCAAAATTGAATTAGTAATTGTGTGTTTGACTTAAAATTCCGCTATAAGTTTGAAACTCAAGAATTAGAAATTTAGTCACCAAAGTTGATAAAGATTCTTTAATAAATTGTTTTATAATATAACGTACCATAAAAAGCGTTGATGTGATGGTGAATTAAACAATCAAATCGTTTCAAAGCTGAGTTTGTAATGTGGCATGTTTGACTTTAAAGGATAAACCCTTGAGTCTATAAGTTGACTTTAAAGGTCAAACATAGAAATTATGGCAATAAAAATCACTATTAGCAAACCTTTAATGCAACATACCCAGAATGTTGCTGTGAGTTACAGGAAAACAGTTAAGAATCCAAGTTCTAAAAGAAAATGTTTCATCACAGATAAAATATAACAATATTTTGATCTATACAAAAGGTTGTTTAAAGAATACCATTAAACGGTCCAAACAGCAAGAGGATTGACAAGATTTCTACAAAGAACTGCATAAATGATGGATTTAGATGCTGATGTTTATAAACCAAATAGATTGAAATTGTTCAATTGTTTTGTTTATTGGCTTTATTACGGAAATAAACCTGAAACCGATATATATTCAATGAATCATTAAACTCTTTGATATTTTTATTTTTTTGTATCTCACATTTTTGGTTTACATCTCAATACAAATTGCCCATAAGAAACTGAAAACAGAAAAATTGACGTCGTGTAAAACGCAAACCTGAAGCAAGAAGAGTCTTTTTGTATAGGCTTCCAAACAACATGTTAAATTAAATGCTTAAATGAAATAGAATGTGTCACTGAAATATTATTTGCAGTCATAAGAACAAATTTTTTTATTTAACTAAAATAAATAATAAAAACTAAAAAACTAAATTATTAAAAACATTTACAATATTTTTTCGCAAGTCATAGATCTGTTTTTCTACATTACCTTGTAGCATTGTCATTGATTCACGTATGAGTAAGTGATTCAAGCAATCTCTCTCTTATAGAAAACAAATTATCTAATAACCAAATGGGAGCTACGAGCCAAACTACTTTGGTTAGTATAGTATTAGTTCAAAGCCGAACTCAACAAATATTTATTCACCCTAAATCATGTATAACGACCTAAAGATAGTGGTGACTGGTGAGGAAAAATCTATTAATCGAACCGAATTAATAGACTATACCAAATCGGAATACCCAATCGATGGTTTGTTCTTGTTTTTTTATAACAAAAGATGAGAGTGTGGTTTCAGTTTGAATGCTAAAGCATATCGAATATCACAAAAACCGAACCAAATCAAACCAAACCAAACTGAACTAAACTGAACCAAACCAAACCAAACCAAACCAAAATGAACTTGCTTGAAAGCTTGTTACTCGATTTATGGCACGATCTCTTTATTTTGGGCCGAAAGTATCAATCCAAATTCATTAATTGAATGCAGGTACAATGGCAGGGAGTTAGAATCGTTCAACATTACAACCAAGTGAAGAACCACAACTTCATGACTGCATTTCAATTTTGAATTCGTCCTTCAAACTCTAGGGACCGTTGGTTATGGACAAAGGATCAGCCAGGAAGTTTTTTTTTTTTATGTCAAATCGATGCACAAGCTTCTTCAAAAACCTTCTCCCTTAAGATGATCAATATAGGTTCAGATGGATCCCACAAGGAAAGCACTTTGGATTCAAATTGATTCCCCCGATTACGAAAACCACGAGGAAGACATGGAACATATACTAACTGCATATAAATCCACCCTATCTTGGTACTCAACTGCCATGCTAGCACAAAAGATCTACTGAAAGTCCACAAGGAGAATCACACATCCAGAATATTAAAGAAATATATTACTATATGCCATCATTCCCATAGCCTCATGGTGCATCTCGAAACGCATTACTTTTCAATAAGAAACAACCTCCCCGCTAAAGTTTTTTCAAGACATCAAGTCTTTCTCTTTCCTTAGGACAAAAAACCGCTTCACATACACATACATAACTTGGAGTGACTCGTGTAAGCTTGTATGGTTTTGCTAGCCTCTGGCTAGTTTTTAATGAAAGAAGTTGTTTAAAAAAATCTATATCTATATCTATATATATAATAAAACAAAATAAAATATATGAGTTGTCAATCAAACCTTAAATTTCTCAAATATTGACACTTGTCATTTTTTTGTTTATAGGATTACTATGTGTGAAGAGAGAGAAAATTAATTTATTTTTGTTTATAAATTTTTAAAATTCAAACATGGTATCGCTCCTATAAAATATGATCGTTTTAAGATGAATTATATGATTAGTTTATATTTTGAGAATCATGTATGTTTTTATTGACCGGGTGTTTATATATTTTTAGACTCACTATGCAATTCCACTAATAAGTAGTATATAATGTTTTGATTTCTATTTTGTATTTATTTTATTTATGTGATTTTTTTATGATACTTTTATCGAAAGGATGAGTTGAACTTGGAGCTTTATATAGAATTTTAACTTTTTGGTTAGTCGACAACTCCTTCATCATATATATTTTTTATAACCATTCTCGTGGGTTTTAATCCTAGTAAATATATAATTTATGGTTAACTCTATACTCACTCGAACATTAACAGAAAAATCAAAATCTTGGTTTCCGATGCATGCACGGTCGTTATACTTGAAGGACCATATCATACTAAAACAACCAACCGTTTCGTAAACTGAAGGACAAAACAACCCAATCACCAGAAGACAATACCTCACAAGAACACCAACGATTCACGACCAATAGCAATAGAATGATCGATCACGGAGGAGTTGACCGCCACAAAATCCTTCCAAAACGAATAATCTTGATCCGTCACGGCGAGAGTGAAGGCAATCGCGACGGTTCAGCCTATTCAACCGTCCCCGACCACCAGATCGCACTCACACAACAAGGAATCGCACAGGCCAGACTCGCCGGAAATCAGATCCACCGTGTGATTTCCGATTCCGATAACTGGAAAGTTTACTTTTACGTTTCACCTTACGCACGAACACGATCGAGTCTCCGGGAGATTGCGAAGTCGTTTCCGAGAAAGTGCGTGATTGGGGTTAGAGAGGAATGTAGAATCAGGGAACAGGATTTTGGGAATTTTCAAATTACTGAAGAAATGAAGAAGAGTAAGGATATTAGACAGAAATTCGGTAGATTTTTTTACCGATTTCCTCAGGGTGAATCTGCTGCCGATGTTTACGATCGTGTTTCCAGTAAGCATTCTCTTCGATCCAACAGTGATTCCAATTGTAATATCATAAATTAGCCTGAAATTTTCTAGGGTTTGGTCAATTTCCCTTTTGTTCCAATTTTCAAGAACTAAATCTTATATTTTCTATGATGGTAGAGATAGTTACAGGTTAAGTGTTTGATTTTTAAATGTCAAAGATGATAATTGTCAATCAAATTTTTATAATCCAATCTTTTAGCAGTTTTTCAAATTGAAGAAATAAGCTGGCTGGTGTTAATTTAAAAACATTGTATTCCAGTTTCTAATTTCACAAGCATTTTGTATGACCACAAAAGTCAATCTTCTTATAGGGAAGTTTATACTTTATGCTTTCATATTTTTTAATATTTTTCAAAATTTGCAGGTTTTCTTGAATCATTATGGAGAGACATAGACATGAACCGCCTTAATCACGACCCATCAAAGGACCTAAACTTGATCATAGTCTCACACGGGTTAGCTTCACGGGTCTTCTTGATGAAGTGGTTCAAATGGACCGTTGAACAATTCGAGTTTTTACACAATTTTGGAAATTGTGAGTTTAGAGTGATGCAATTAGGTGTCGGTGGTGAGTACAGTCTCGCGGTTTACCATTCTGATGAAGAAATGCAAGAATGGGGATTATCACCCGAAATGATAGCGGGTCAAAAATGGCGCGCGCATGCTTTAAGGGGTTCAAACATGGAGAAATTACCATGGTATCTTGATGGTTTCTTAGACCATGTAAGTGATGATGATGATGATGATGATGATGAGGATGAGTTTCTTGAGTGTACCAATTGAAAAACGATTTTTTTTCATGAATATTGTACCAATTGATACCATAGTTGTAATAAATATGTTTTGTTGTTAGTTAAATACTTTATATACTTTTTAGCTGTGACAACTGACACTATATGACCAAAGGGTCCTTTTGACCGAATGTTTTGATGTTTTCTTTTCTAAGATTGACTATTTAGGTCTGACTTTTTGAGTCTCATTTGATTAAAACACTTAAAAGTGGATTTATGTTTAAAATTGATCAAATTTTAAGTGTTTTAATCATATGGTCATCTTTTGTTAGCTGTAACATCACAAACGACCAAACTGTTTATACACTAACAAATTAACTCGTATACTAAAATTTATCAAATTAATCAAAATATTAAATCTGTTCTTTATTGACAAAATAATAACCAAAGAATGTTGTATAACCAACTTTCAAGAGATATTAAAAATATAAAAATAACAATCTAGAAGTAAAAAAAGTGAAACATAACTATACAGTTAAATGTATTGAGAAACAAGGAAATGTGGAATTTGAACCTTGTTCGAAAGGAATTAATTTTAATTTTTTTTAAAAAACATTTTATGTTACATCTGCCGGATATACCCATGTGATTACAAAAGATTTAAGTGCACACATGAACCCATAATTTTGGATTGTAATAATATCAATTTAACTGTAAGGGGGCAATTAGCATAATCCACAAAGCTGCAAAGCATTAGCCTTACCTCTAATGGTAATTATTAATATTGCAAATAAAAGAAAAAAAAAAATTCTGGTTAGCTGTAACATCACAAATGGTCAAACTGTTAATACGGTAACTTTTTTTAACAGCATATACGCTAACTAATTAACTCATACACTAAATTGATCAAATCAATCAACATATAAAATCTGTTCTTTATTGACAACTCAACAAAAAAGAATGTCATATAACCAAAATTCCAGACTTTTTTAAATATAAAAACTAACAATTCATAAGTAAGAAATATCTATACAGTTATTGAACCTATGTTTCATCTGCAGGATATATCCATATGATTACAAAAGGTTAAGTGTACACATAAAGCAACATAATTTTCAATTGTTATAATATCAGATAATATATAATCTTTGATTGCGATAATATCAATCCAACTGTAAGAGGCCGATTAGAATAATCCAAGTAGCATTACCATTACCTCATATGGTAAATAGGTAACTTATATTTGACCAGAAATTAATAATATTGCAATTAAAAGAAGTAAAAAGGAACTCTGGTCAGTAATAAACCAATACTATTAAAAAAACCAAGCAACAATTTACATAAAAGAGTCAAATTAAAATTCAAACTCGCATTTTTTTTTCCTCAAGTTCCCACATCGGTAACTGAATAAGTTTCTTTCCAGTTTATAATACCCGGTTGTAGATTTGTGGTCACCGGGCTTGGTAGCGCTTGCCTATAACTCAAGTGAGGGTATTAAGGATGGTTGGACGGTGACTCGACCTGGTCAGGTTGGTTCCATTGGTGCGTAAACTGGCTTGCCCGTTCCAAGTAGTGAGTTGAACCATGTGGCTCGAGAGATGAGGATGAGGATGATTTGATCTAGTAAAACTGTATATGTTCATGTGGAAATTTAGTGATGTAATTAATAAGGTAGTTATAGACTGAGATTGAGATCAATAAACTACGTACGATGAAATGGTGAATGCTAAAAGGTTGACCATGATCCTTGTGTTTTATTCATGTGCAAAACATATTGAGCAAACGAAAGAATAACATAAATTAAACGATTATAAACATTAAATTAGACATGTAGGTAAAAGATTGTTAGTTAATGTACGTTGTCCATATTCTCAAGATTCTAAGCCACACATATGCGAATAGAACAGGACTACCATTTCATCAAAGGGGTTTAAACCATTTATAACGTGTTCATAAGAATTTAGAAAATAATTCTACAAAATAGTTGTAAAGTTAAGTAGTATTTGTTTATATGTAAAATAAGTTCATGCGTATTATATAAATTGGGTTTTATACATTTATATAAACATAAACAAAGTAATTTGATTTAGATTAACTGAATATTTATTTAGCGGATGGAATAAACTTAAAGGAGATATTATTAGGAAAGCTCCTCATGTAAAAGGATAAGAATTCATTTTCTTGATAATGTGAAAGAGAGAACCGAAATATACATGAACCGATGAAAGTGAAATCATAAAAATAAAGAAGATTGAAGGTTTCATAACTTTCAAGAACATATCAACGATTTGGATATAAAACCTTTCAGTTTTCTAGTAATAGTGGGTTTTAGGATGTCTTTAAATGAGAGCATGATAGGGAGAGATGGCATGTTGGATTGGTGGGTGTTTTTGTTAAAAAAATGATTAAGTTCTGTTATAGGAGAATAATGGTGGTTTTTCAAGCGAGTTTTTACTTTGAGGTATAGAGTCGATAGTTGTTACATGTGCATTTAAGGCTTTTATTATACATACTAGCCCATTGACCCGTGTACTACACGGATGCGTAGTAAAATTAACATTACTATGTAATATTATTTAACATTTATAAAAAAATGACCCGTTACTGTGTTTATTATGATCTCGTATGATTAAAATATTAAAATATTAGAAATCAAGTTTTTTAAAAGGAGAGTTTGAAAATAAATTGAATTTTTTGTTTAATAAATAAGCACTTATTGAATAGAATTTATTAAAAGTGAAAAGATTATAAAACTGCTTAAAATATTATCCAACAATCAACTGTCACGTGTTATAGGAGGTGACATGTGACAGGATGTTACTCTTTTATTAGAACAGGTAGATTGGGCCACACCCTTTGTAGCACTAGTGTGTAATGGTGGTTTGAGATTGGTGAGCGTTTTGTTTGAAAATGCCAACGAGTTTTATTAGGAGAGAGATGGTGCCTTTTCAAGCCACTTCCGACTTCGAGGCACAAAGTCGATATGTTTTTGCGCGGGTGTTGGTTGTAGCTCCGTCCCTGATCCGACCCATAACCTAAAGCATAACTCGACCCGTGAACAAACCATGCCCATGAACCGACCCACAAACAACCCATAAACAGGTCCATGATCCGACCTGATCGAACCATGAGCTTAACCATAACCCACCCATGATACAACAAATGGGCCAAACAATGACTTGACCCATGATTCAAAGACTGACCCGACTTATGACACAACACATGATATACAATAATTTGAACCATAACCCGACCAATTAATTATATTTTATTTATTCATCTTTTTTCCGCTTACTAAACAACATACGAAACAACATGAAGAATGATTTATTTAAGGTGATAACCAAACAAACAACCAAATGATAATGCTTAATTTATAACCCTAGGGTTGGGTTCAAATAGGGAGGAGGCTTAGGGTAAGAAGGGTAAGGAGGGCTTTGGTAACGACACGTGGCAGGAGGGAATTTT
>WOUH02057958.1:0-10830 GCA_009936405.2 Stevia rebaudiana
GATATGATATGATTATTAGCTCGTGTTACTTCCTGATTGACATGATTTATGCCCGGAATATTTATTATGTTGTATCCTATATTGAAACCGCTTTACTTGATATATTGCTCATGTTATACATACTAAAAGAGGCATACCGAATTACTTAAAATTCCTGAATTTTCCTGTTTCTTTTGAACCACACCGATGACATATACTTGAATAGTTATTTGGTACAGTTTCTTTGTTACTGCTATTGTTCTTCTATTACTGAGCAACTTTGGCTCAGTTGTGTTCTCTTTTCTGTGTTTCTTAATTATATGTTAGGTAATCAAGGGAATCATGGACCCAAGTGAGTAGAGAGATTGAAGACCACAACTTTTACTATATTTTTAAAATAAACATTTAATTAGGATTTCTGATTTGATTTGTTAGTCGGATTTTTAACATTTGGACTATTGTTTTATTTATCAAGACTACGTTTTGGATTTGATATCTGTAACAGTAATATGTCGGCCCAATTTGGGTTGGGGTGTTACACTGTCTGATTCGATATGATCCCATTTAATGTAGATGTAAATATAAATAAATGTTTAAATGTCCTCTAATTTGATCTTGTGCATAAAAAATGGAAAATGATATGTATCGATAGGTTGTTGATTTCCTTTGTAAGAAATGTTTATAATTATATATTAACTTGTGATATGTTGATAGATCCAACCGACACTTAGGATTTTTCCCTTAGGATTTTAATAAATATGCATAATTGTCATAAATTTTGTGGGTTTTCGCCTTTAAATTAATGAATTGAAACTTCCTTTTAGAGGAGGGGAAACAAATGCAAACTTAGAACCTGAAATACTACATTTGAAAAGGATAGCGCCCGCTTAAAATCACCATAGAGCTGAGCATAGCTGAAAAGAATAAAATAAGAGCCGCGACACAGCTTATGTGTCATATTGTCGAGTTACAGCTTGATTGAAATAACACAAAGTTAGGTTCAATGCGTTTAAAAAAAGTAGGAAAATAAAAATAAAATGCAAAATGCTGATACCTTCATCCATTTCATCATTATCAGTGTAATTTTGAATATCTTAGGTTTTATGCATGCAGTGGTAGGTTCCTTGGGATTTTGGATATGATTAGAGGATCTAGATTAATACTGTGAGACAAGTATTTTGATTGATCCACATATAGCTTAAATAGTCATGAATTTGGGATCTTGGATGTCGGTGGTTGGATTTAAGAGGACAAACACATTGGCAATCACAGTTGATGTAAGATTTTGGTTTTTAATGTTAAAATTAATTTTGGAAATCGATTGCCAGGTTATGATTCCATTGCATAGGTATTTTTAGGGATTTCTAATGTGTTGATAAATTTTGAATTCTTCATTCTTTTTAATTTTTGTCTATTTGTAAATAGTTTTACATTTTTAATAATGTATTATATAATTTAACCATTTATGTTTTCATTTTCGAAGAAAAAATCGTTTTTTAAATGATTGGGTTAAGCGAGTTGGATTTGCTAACCTGTTACAAGAGATTATGGCTGGTCAAGTTATACTAAAGTTCAACAGCTAGGACAATCAAGCCGGCTGATTCAAATGACTACCATAGTTGATGAAGAACACGTTGATTCAGATTGTGGATTGGGAGAAGAAGAAGAAGAGGTTGCTTCTGTGCAATTAGTTGTTCCTACAGTACAAGTACCTACAACTGCAGAACTTGATTTACCTATAAGATCTCTACAGGGACGGCAGACAAAGAATCCTCCTCTCTTGCTATCTACTGTATCTGAAGAGCAAGTTGTTAGTGATCCAGACGCAAATCTAGTTCCTAAAGAAAAGAAGGAAGAAAGATCCTAGACAGAATGTTCTGATTTGAACCCAGGAAACCGTTCAAATTGATTAAAAGATTGTGAAAGTGCTATTGATGTGAAGATTTTTCAAGCGATAAAGAATAAATCTAGGGGGAGACTGTTAGAACATATTTAGATTTATGTTTTATTTAAATTAATCGATAGTTTACTAGTATGGATTTTCCTAGATTTGTAACAAACTAATGTGGGACGAGTTTCAGTTAGATGGTTTTCGAACCATGTAGGCCTTGTAGTTGGCTCTATATAAAGCCACTTGATATGTTGATCAAGAGTTGGCCAACCGGTTGAGCATAGGAAGTTTATGTACTAGACGTTTTGCTTTGTAAAGTAATTGAATGTGTACATTGAAGCTGTGAGTTCGTGTGAATCAATCATAATCGGTTACATATTTTTTAGTTGTTCTTAATTGTATACTTGTTACTTGACTGTTGATTGTTAATCATTTAAGTCAATCTGTTTATTCTAAAACAATCGATCCTTTAATCATTCTATTTCCGCCAAATTGATTAAATTGGTGATATCAAATTGTTTAGATCCTACTTTTGGGACTTACAAACCCTGAAATCACTTCCGCAACCGCAACGTCTAACGAGAGGGGTGTGACATGGTTGTTATCTTTACCCTGGAGCAAGACAACTTGGTACAAATGCTATTTCAAACTATCTACATGTTTGTGGTGGTGATATGGTTGTTATCTTTATCTTGTCGATCTTCAAGGTCACTACAAAAAATTCTGTCTGAAACGAAGACTTCTAACGTTGACTTGTCGTCACCATATAATGCGTCGCCACTATCTCGTCGTTATAGACCTCTTAGGTGGTCGTGAAAGAGTCGTCGCCATAGAGTTACTCGTTGCCACAACATGTCATATTAAAAAGGTGATTTCAGATTTTCTTTTAAATAGTTTGTTACCACAAAAGGTCATCGCCAAAAATAAATTTTTTTATTTTACTTTTATTGACGCCTTGTCTTCGTAAAAAGTAAACCGTAAGTTCCTTTCGCTTTTAATTATTAAAGCTGAGTGTATCTTTTAACGGCGACAAGTCGTTGCTAAAAGAGACCTGATTAGATTTTTTTTAATTAAGCATGTGATACCACAAATACATATAATTAATATAACCATCCAAAATATAACATAATCATACAAACATCCACAAAATACCATAGTAAATCATGTGTTAATTATAATCTAATCACGACAAACCATTAATTAACAAACAATCAACCTTCATCTTCATCACTTGACGGCGACCTACATTGGGATTTAGATGCATTCCACTCGTCTTGCATACGCATCATGTCTTCATTCACTTTGCACATTGATTCTTCTATTCGTGATTGCGAGGGATTGGACACAAATGACACATCGCACGGAACTTTTCTAACTTTTCTTCCAACACCTCGGCTCCAACCACGCCGATCACCAAGTTCATTTCGTAAGCACAATACCTCATCAATAGGCCCATCAGATGCTTCTAATTGCATTAGCTGATACTCTTCTTGAATTTTTTCCTACATTAACAAATACAAAAAACATATATTAAATTTTTTAATAAAATGCGACAACATAAATGATGTAAAATAGATAACCGACATGTTGAAATATAAACGACAAACTAAATAATTTCCAAATTATAATCAACCTAAAATAATAGGAACAATACACAATAATAATGACAAAAAGTTAAACGTGTCAAAATGACCCGAATACTTTAAATAGAAAGTATGTACTCATATGATTTGAATCGTAACATAAAAACTTCATACTTTCCCAATCTTCGCTCGCTTCATTAACCCACCCACCATCTTTCTTGGTATGCATCGTTCTCCAATCAGCAATTTGGCTCGTTGTTCCTGTTTTTTTTTTTTTTACCTATAAACAACAAAAATACTATTAATGATATTTGAATTACTTGCCAATACAAAAATACTATCAATTTTTCTTACAGTATCATATCACAATTGAGCATATGACTTGCTACCGCCATGACTTGTATAACATTGTTTCGATCTGTTTTCTTTATTTTTAGCAGATCGTTTCTAAACATCTTCATCAAGCTAATACTCATCAGTTATTTTGTTCCTCTCAATCCAGAGTTTGGGTGCTTTGAGGATTGGCTCTTGCATTCTCCAAATCGTCTTCACCTCCATGCGCTTCAAAATGAAGTTTCAACAATGACTTATGGTCCCACCATCTTGTCGTGCTTTCATTATTGATTTCCATCCTAATCCCATTCCACTGTGGTGTGCCTTCCCAACTTTTCAAATTAAAAAAATGCTGCAAAAAAGTAGTGATAAAACATATAAAGTTATGAAAATAAAATATGAAGAAAACAGTAATGTGTATACTTACATGTAAAGTGCAAAATAAACAAAGTTTATACTCTTCAGGGATGTTTTCCCAACCTTTGTAATGTAATGGAATGCAAGCAGACTCATTGGAGACTGATCTAACAAACATACTGCCGTTTTCTCCATCAAATTTGTAGCTTCCCGGGGTGGGATCCAACTCAAGATCTAGTGGTACGTAGTTATTCTTGGCAAATTTTTCTAATAAAATTTTGTTTTTGCCTTGTCCACGCACATTTCTTTGTTGAGCTACATTGATTTATGTAATTAAGTTAATTAAAGCTTGTTTGGGTCATTTAAGCTTCAATTGACTAAAATATAATCAAACAAAGTTACATGACTCGCAAGCACTGAGGATCCTACTCGAATGCCCATGGGGAGGTCCATCCCCACTGTCGCCACCATGGTGTCTAGCATACATCGCCATACCTTCATCGTAAATAATGAATACAAATTAAATAATTAATAAGCAATAAAATAACATGTTTTAAATTCATACCTACAATTGTATTTACAATAACAATCAATCTGAATCGTCACTAATATAGCGTGTGCTTGCAAGAGTATTGTCATTGTCCTTATCATAATTTGTTATGTCTTCCTCGTCGTCCTCATTTGAAGTGTTACCCTCATCTTCTGAATTAGCATCACTAAACCTTTAATCGTCTACAATTAATGGGTTAAGACTTTGTTCACAACTTTCACCTGAACTCGGCACCATGGGCAAGTCGCCTAAGTCGATAAATAAGTTACCATGGAATGATTGAGTGTCATTTAAGACCGGTGCTTGATACTTGGAGGGTTAAGACTTGGGCCATCACCCTTAAAGCTTGAGTTTACTACCAAGTTATAATCAGATGATGATTGAGTGTTGTGTAATACATCAATCTCGTTAACAAAACCGGCCTTCGAACAATCCCAAAGTTTTCGATGGTGAACATCTTCCACAACCCTCCAATTGTCGTTAGTTCGAGAAGGATCTTGTAGATATAACACTTGTTTAGCTTGTGTGGCTAGAATGTATTGTTGACCATCATACCATTCTTTGCCAACGTAACTTTGACGGTCGGCGTCAATAGCAACGATGTTATCTTTCTTAATTAATCGCCCCTACCAGAAGTTGTCAGGATCGAGATCTGGATCTGATCTTTTCAACAATAAGTCATAATTTCAATTGATTACAGGGCAGAAACAAGCAATCAATTTAAGTTTGGAAAAATCTAAATAACAAAACCTACAGATTTAATATTCAAGACATAATTAATAAGAACACAATGAAGAACAGATGATTTGAATCATAAAGGCAGTTATATTGATTGTCAGATCTGAAATTACAGTTGCTATGTGAAAGTGCGTGAAATTGTGTAAAAGCGTATTAGAGGCGTATAGACACATTCTATCATAGGTCTAAGTCTTGAATCTTCATCAGCAACATCAATTTGTTCATCAGCAGTCACCAAAATGGCTATCAGCAGTACCATCTGCATTTATGTCACTAAGAAGGATTTGGTCATCAGCATTCAACACTTTGGCAGTCAGTAGTACAGACTTCATTTTGACACTAAGGATATATTCTGGTGAAAGTTAGACGTCAGCAGTCACCATATCAACATCAGCATTGGAGAGATATACTTGTCTGCATACAAGTATACTTTGAACATTGAGAATCCATGCTTCCTTATCAGCAGCACCATTTGTATATAGTCAGCACTTATAATGTCAGCATCACTGTTTTGGTCATCAGTAGTGCCATCTACTTAGCAAATCCTGCATCACTAAACACTTAAACATAAGACATATGTATATAACAGTTGATTAAGGTTTAGAGATTTAGACCATTATGTGTCATCTGTATTGAGCTTGTCAATACATCCACATATATTATGGATTTGACCTTTAATGAAAATGTCAGCAATCATAAATCTGTATGAAGTAAATAACAAAGATAAACAGAGAAAGGTTAGAACTTTGCCATCATTAAATGGACTAAATGGACTTAATGGATATGAAGCTTGCAGTAGAACTTGTTAATTGTGGGAAGTCACCATCTCATAGAGGAAACCTAACAATCTCCCCCTGAGATGATGCTTCCTACAATTAACCACCATGATCCAGTTACCTCTTGTAGCCTTTGAAACAGCATATATACAGACATCTCATCAAGAATTTAATACACAATCATCAACGTTCAATCTCTTCAATCATCCTCCTCTTTGACTTGTTCTTTGGAGAATGATATTACCAAGTGATGAATAATCCTAGCAAATTGATTCATAGGAGCCCTCAAATCTTCTCTCATATAAAATATTGGCATTTGATTCAATTGAGATAATGAATTGAAGTCTATATCTGAGAAATCTTCTTTATCAGTGAACAAGTAGCTCCTATCAGCACATTCAACTATCAGGTTTCCATCATTGTTGATAGATACTCTTTTTAACTATTTCAGTGACTTCACCTTTCTTTTATTTCTTTTCAAAGCATCTTGAGCAAATAGATCTTCTAAATCCTTTCTTAGTCTTCTGATTAATTCCAAAAATTGGATCAAGTTGAGCTTACTAAATCTGGATTTAGGTTTGTCAATTTTTAGATTGTCAAGATAAATAAGATATGAATTTTCAAGCAACCTTGCTTCTATGTAAGCATATAGCCTGATATCAGTTGCATTGAAAGTTGGGTGTCATCTCAAGATCACCAACTCCCATGAATTCTCATCATAAAACCACCCAATAATTGGATAGTCTTTCATATTTCCAACTATCTTCTTTCTTTTGACCTCTGGAGGTTTAAGTTTGTAATTTTTCTCATCCCATTTCTTTTCAAACTTTTTCATTTCTTTGAAGATGGAATATCTATCCAATCTTCCATCTTGAGATCTAAACATTCTGATCACTCTTCTTAAAATTTCTTGGAATGCAGCAGGTTTTGCATGATTGCTTCTATTAACCAACCATAACTCAAATAGTTCAATTAATTCTCGGTCAGTCAGATTAAAATTTTCAAAATAGATAGCAAAAAATTGGACTGCTCCAGTATCTTTTTTAACCAGATACGCATCCCAACTAAAGTCATACTTCCAGCCCATGATCTTGGCTCTCTGAGAAACAAGATTCACATCTAGTACAGATAGGGTTTCTTTGAAAGTCATTCAAGTATTTTGCATGTATTGAGAAGATACTGATGACTGTCTGGGAGCAGACTGTTTTGAAAAAGATGATTGTGCTTGAGTTGCTGACAGAGATTGTTGGATAAAGGATTTTGGTTTTGTAAAACTTGGACTGGTGGAGGCAATTTTGCTTATGACTGGCTTTTTAGTTTGATCAAGATTTATTGTTTTTCCAGCCTTTTCATCTGCTGCAATAATATCAAGAACTCTTTTTACCAGTGCTTGTCTTTTCATTTTAGAATAGCTTCTTGATGGAACACCTCTATCATGCATAAAATTTCTTAAGGCTTGATCATTCATTGTGTTTGGATCTAGTTGAGTTAGATTTTCTGCAATTTTTGCATCTGCCAGTTCTTGTTCATTTCTTTCTTTTTCTTTTCTTTCTCTTTCCTTCTTCTCTAACTCTGTTTCAGCTTGTGGGTCCAGAAGAGTATTTATTTTATTCACTTCAAACGAAAATTGCTCAAAAGACATTCTACTAACTGTTTCAACATCAAATCCTCCATATTCAACAAGTTGCAGAACCAATGGCATGTGTTTGTCAGCCACGGCATTAGCAGTGAATTGGTTTGCAAACTCAGCATAAAAAAACAATTTGTGGCTCATCAATTTGTGGACTAGTGGAGATTGTAGAAGTTTGAGCTGGTGCACTGCTTGACTCATGAGTTTCTTTTATAAGTTGTTCATTTAGAGCCAGTTCAGCATCTGTCAAGTCTCCTAGTAGTGCACACACAGCTTTTACCTACTTTTTATCAAAAGTTGATTTAGGCTTTGAGGAATCAGGCATTGCAGTTTTACCTTTCGCTTTTTCTTGCCTTTTTTCTTAACGCCTCTAGCTGCTGTTTGATATAATTTCTGTCAATATCAGTTCTAGGTACACCTCTTATAAAGTCCTCAAAAGAAGGAATCTCCATACTGAAAATATCTTCATTTTCCCTGACCAGCAAATCATTGAACCTGTACCTTTCAACAATTTGAGATCTATAATTTGGGTGCAGTTCACGACCTGTGGTGGTGTCAGGAACTTCAAGTGCTTGTGCTTCAATGGTTGTTTCTGCTGTTGTTTCTTTTTGAGGAGATGGAGATTTTGGCTTCTCTGGGGATTTTTTTTCCAGGTGAGGAAGGTTTGAATTTCTTTGTCATTTTGCCAGGTGCATCAAAAATAGCCTTCCTTTTCTCCCCCTTGGAGGGAGCATCATCTCCATCGTCATTGCTACTGTCATCATGATCATCACTATCCGATTTTTGTTTCAGCACAGAATCCAGTTGTTCTTTCAATTCAGCAATATCAGCCTCATATTCTTCGATTCTTTCCTCTAAAAATTTAATTACCTCTTCTCTCTCCTCAGCTTCTTTTTCCAATTCCTTGATGGTTTCTTCCAAGGATTCAATTAAATTTTCAGTTTTCTTTGTGTTGGAGATGATAGCATTTAAACGTTTAACTTCATTTGCAGCTTCTTGCAAAGTTTTAGCCTTGCTATCATCTTCTTGTATCTATTTATAATATTTCTTTTGCAGAGTTTTTAAGTTGCTGTTTGATGATTTAGCCTCAAGAGTGGCCTTTTCAAGTTCTTTTTCTTTATCATGTCTCTTCTTTTTCATTTGCTCATTTAATGTAGCAATCTTATCAGAAATGATTTGAAGAGATTCTTCCAAAGAAGCAATATGTTTTTCCTTGGAAATAATTTTATCTTTTAATTCAGCAATAATCTCGCTTTGAGCATTGTTGTTTCTATTTCCACCAGCTGCCAACTGAGATTTTAACAATTTAATATCATCTTGAAGTTGTTTGACATGGTCACCTCTTTTATCTTGTGCTTCTTGTGCAAGTTTCATCTCTCTCTTAGTAGATGCCACTTTCTCTTTCAGCTCATCAATACGCTAAACATGTTTTTCTCTGTCATCAATGGAATTTGAATTTTACCTTTCAGCAGTGGAGTTTGAATTACCTTTCAGCAATGAAGTTTGAAGACAAGAGATATCTCATAAGCATTACTGATTTACCTGTCAGCAGTGTAGATTACTTGAAAAAACATGCTTGAGAATATCTTTGTCAGCAGAGATGATTTTATGTCAGCATTGCAAACTTCCTTTTCAGCATTACTACATTTCTTGTCAGCATTATAGAATACTTTGTAATAATTAATGTAATGAAGTATTTTATCAACTGTTTTGAATTTTACCTTTAGAAACTCCACTTATGAAATAGTCAAATTCTCAAAATCCAATTTATTTTGAACAAGAATGTTTAAAGAAAATCTTTTTGTTGTTTTCTATTTTCATTTTCTGCTGTTTTTGGTTTGATTTAAGTTTTGATGAATCACAGTGATAAATGACATGATAGAAATAAAATAAAGTGTAACTAATATTTACATACTTAGATCTGATGTATTTTTTACTTATAAAATCATATCTATTTTAAAATCTTCCATATCAAGTTAAAATTATGAAATTATATTGAAAAGTCAAACAGTGGTATTGTTTATCCACCTAAACCTTGCTGAATTGTTCATAGACTGAATTATGAGAGATTGTTCATTTAGGTACCATTTAGATGTAATTTAGTAATTTGTCACACTCATAAAAAGGCACCATTTGAAATTAAATTGTAGAATATATTAAGGATTTATGTAAAATCTCCACTTGATTACCATTTTATAAGTAGATATTAACTGTAAATTTGTTTTCCTTTTTCTTTTCATCATTGACAAGGCACTGTGTTCTATGAACACTTATTTGGTTAATGTGTGCTGTCAAATCAGAAATATTTTTCAAATGTTTTTGTTCTTTTGAGACATATCATTATTCATACTGCTGTGTATAAATACACTTATTTGGTTGGAGTGCATCTGATAATGTAGCCTTTTATTTTAGTATATATGTACTTTAAATGGTGGGAGATAGTCATAAATTCAACTATCACTTCTTATATTCTAGGTCAAATAGATTTAATACCTTATTATGAGATAGACAAGATATATTATATATTTCTCATTTTAGTTTTGTTTCTCATTTTACAGAGTTGACCAATTTTCAGCTGAGCCTACCAAAGCTTTGAGGATTTTCAATATTATTCCCTAAATCTTTTCATCTTGATATATCATTTTCCATCATAGATTCCTATCATTTTTCAAGAAGACAAAATCAGATAAACAGAAAAATATATACGATACTGACATTCACATATTTTTGCCTTTTTCTTTTGTTTTCTATTGTTTTTGTATTTTTCTTAATTTTTTATAATGTTTTTGGTTTTTTTTTTTTTAATAAAATATCACTGTGACTTAAGAAAATTTTAATCAATTTCATATTTCATCATGCCTAGACTTTTTTACCAGGAATTCAAATCTTTTTGGGTCTAATGCTTTGGTAAATAAATCTGCAAGTTGAAATTCAGTATTTATGTACTTTAATTCTATCAATCCTTTTTCAGAGTTATCTCTAAGGAAATGATA
>WOUH02057999.1:0-10826 GCA_009936405.2 Stevia rebaudiana
TAGAGTAATTAGTTATTAAGTAAATAAGTTAAAACATGTTTCAGCCCCAAAAGGTTATTTAGAAAAAGAGGGGAGTTAGTGAGTTTACTCACCTTGTAAAAGCCAGAGCAATTGAGAGAAGATCAGAGTTGGTCAAGAATGTTCCACAAACTAGTTTCACCTAGTAAATTTGTAGAAACTTGACTCAGAATTGGAATATAAATAGAAAGTAATGGAAATGATTCTAGGTTATTAAATTAGAAATAAGAGGGTGTTATATTTAAATAATCACTTATTTAAATATAGTATAATGTTATTGATATTCTATTTAAATATGTTTATTAAATATTTAAATGGAGTTCGGGAATTACTTAATTTAAAAGTAATTAAATAAATGTTGTTATACTCTTAGTTAATTTTAGTATTTGTAGAAAACTATATAACTTAATAAAGGATATATTTTAACTAAGGGAATTTAGTAGATAAGTTATTAAAACGTTATTTTCTGTTAAAATCTACTAAATAATTTACGGAATTAAATACATTTATAAAAGAAATTTCAAGTGTTTAAATTGATTACTTAATTATTTTGTATTTTCTTGAATAAAAATAAATAACGAAAGAGCTATAAAACTAAGTTTTAATTATAGTTTTTAACATAATATTTATATAAATAATTAGTAAAGCCTTTAAATAAGTTTTTAGAATTACACTTTAAATTTGATAAAGTTTTTATAAGATTTAATAGATTAATTACAATTTAATTAGGATTTTAAATAAGAAAGTAGTTTTAATATTTATTTAAATTGATTTTAAAGTTCAAATTAAGTTCTTAAACTATTTTATAAAATAATCAGTAGAAAGATATATTTTTATAAACTAAAGTGAATTTTATGATTTATTATAATTTATTTACGAAGTTATTAGTTAATTATTTAGGTTAATTTACAAAACAACAAGCCAGTGGGCTTTTTATTTGTTTGAGCCCATCGAAACAGATCAGTAGCCCATTTACTTGTAATCAGATCGGCCCAGTAAATAAGCATTTGGTCCGAAACCCAACTGGTTAATGAATTAGAATGGGCCGATGGCTAAAAGGACTCGTCCAGCCCAATTACACGCGAGTTGGACCCAGCCCGCAGCCCATTTGCGAATTAAAATGAATCCGGTGGATCCGGATTGGTTACCATCCCGCCCCGAACTCGTTTGAGCCCTAATCGTCTTAATCCTGTTCGATCGAACTTTAGACCGATCTCGTTTGATGAATTCGTTTGAGGGATACATTCTACAACCTAAAACGAATCTATTGATGGGTAAAAGTTACCTGAGGTTGACGGAATCACGATCGGATGAGAAAACAGGGATGACGAACTACCTCGATTTTGATCTTGCTGATTCAAAGAACAGGTGTTGAAATTAACGTTACAGTAGGTTTTAGCAATCGAAATAGGTTTGGGAATGCTGAATAATTACCTCTAATTGACTCTGGAATTCGAATTCGGAAATGACAGGGACGACGGAGCTAAACTGATTTTGATCTGTAGAGTTAGGAACCACTGGTGAAATCAACCATTATAGTGAGATTAATTGGTGATAATAGGATTAGGTTGGATCAAGGATTACCTCGAATTGAAGCCGGAAGTTGTGATCGGCAGTGGGTTTTCCCGATCGGAGAACTCGAATTTGATTTTAACTGAAACGTGTTTGTGTGATGAAATTGATTGTGCAGAGAGTTATGAGAGATGAATTGTGATGGATCGAAGGTCTAAATATGGTCAGTTGGTGTTGAGACGGTGGAGACTCAGTGTCTCAATCTAATTTGGATTCTTTGGTAAAAATCCGAATCGGTGGACTGATATTCGACGATTTAAGTGTTGGAATTGGTTTGAATGGGTTCTAGATTGTATTTAGACCGAATTTGAGTCGGTCTAGATGCGATTTTGAGGAGTTTCAATCCTAGACTTCTCTGAAAATCGTTTTCAGAGTTTTCGATGTTTGGGTTGCTTTTTACCGAGAAAAACACGATGGTTATCGGGTCTAATGGTTTAGGTGAGGTTCAAATCGTGTTTAGGGTCTGATTAAGTTCGATTTTGGATAGGAAATAAGAGCTTTAGATGGGTTTAGGCTTCGCCGGAGTTTGGTCGTAGAAATTGAGCCACGGCCGGAAAACAGAAAAGGCCGGCTAGTGTTTTAATGGGTTTCGGGGTTTGGCAGAACTTGTCCCTCGACTTTAGTGTTAAGTGTTTTGGACACCAAATTTGAAACTAAATGGGTTTGAGGTTTTTGTTTTGTTTTTTTTTTTTTAACTTTGGCCACCATAACTTTTGTTTTGTTAATTTTTTATAAGTATATAAGTTTTATATAATAAATTATATAGAAATTAGATAGAGTGTATTTTTAAGATTTGATTAACATTTATAATTTATTTTCAAGTTTTTAATATGTTTTTATAAAACTTAAGGTTTTATAATAGTTTAATTTATTTATTTATCTATTTTATATATAAACCTTTATAGTTTTTAAAGGATTATTTTTATAAAATAAGTAATTCGGAATGTAATCTTTTTAAAGAGTTAAGAATTAAGGGACGAACTTAATTAAGATTTTGACGGATGTCACAAACCCCGCAAGTAGGTACCCCCCTGACTTTGCCACAACAAAATTGCCTCGGTCCGGATTCAAACCCAAGATCTCCCAAAAGATAGTCAAGAGACAAACTTTATGCTATAAGCCCATAATTTGGTAAGTATCCCACTACTAATCAATATTCTCTAGAGGAATTATAAATCTTGTGTTAAATAATTCTTCCATATATGTAAAGAAGTTAGTATTATGATATGCTTATTTTTCTATTGGCGTTTTTTCTCACATCTATCCCTCTCTTTCGCGGACTGTATGCAAGGTCGGCTACTCGATCTTTGTGAGAACCCACGACGACACCGGATGCGCAGGAATCCCGTGGAATGGGTAAACCTTCGCCCCGATCCGGGTTGAACCCGGGTTATATCGGGACTCGACTCATCACCTGGTGTCCATCAAACCGCCCTCAGACAAATTCTAACCCCTGCCTCCATATTGGAAGGTGAGAACTTAAACCATTGAGTTGATTAATATATTCTAGAGTAAATTTCAAAGCATTTTAATGTGGGTTTTTATTAAAAAGATAACGAGCTTTTGGGACCTGTTATCATGAAAAGTGTAGTATGAAAACACTACTAAGCGTATAAAATAACCATAACATATGTACATTAGGGACATAAGCGTTTGATATCAATCGTGGAGCTTAAACAAAAGTTAAGCAGGGGTGGATATTCAAGGCTCATAAATTGTTTTCTAACGCTATGTTTCGGGTCACCGGAGCGGCGGTTCGGGTCGGGTCGGGACAAACAAAAAAGACTAATTCTTCATTCAAACAATAAGTACTCTAATTTTTATTCAAACAAAAAAATCTATCAAAGTCTAAAAACTTAATTTCACCAAAAACATAAAACATTCGATCAATTAATCAAATACTTATCATCAAAACATAATAATAACAAGATAACATTGGGTTATTGATATTAGAACTTCATAAATTTACGAAATAAAAAAAAATATAATTGAGGATTTAGGGTTTTGGAGGAGAGAATCACAAATTGCGTCGGAGCTAGCCACTTTGCTGGAGAATATAGACGGTAGTCGCCAGTCATTTAACACCTATGACAACCTTCCACATCATGTAAAGTGGGGAAATACCTCATCGTGTATGATGAGTCCCTAACGAGGGGTGATCGCAACACCTATGTCAATCTACCACATCGGTCGTGGACAGGAGAGATTCCTGATTCATAAGTAATGTCTTGCCTCTTAAATCACCAACGCGTTTTGGGCCTAGATGGCTGTGTAGCATAAAAAACTTCACAGTTAAGAATGCTCAGGTGGGAGTAGTACCAGGATGGGTGACCTACTAGGAAGTTTTCACCGGGCAACCAGACTCAAATCCGTGAGCTCCCGGCGGGGGCAAAGCGGACAATATTGTGATTACAAGGGATGGGGTGTTACAAGTCACTTAGTTAGTAGTTTCTGTTGGCGCCTAGTCGTCTTGAGGGTGTGGAAATTTTCAGTCTCATATTATTTTTAGGTCTTCAAATTTCAATTGATTAGTGAGTCATTTCAATTGCAAGTCTCTTATAACTGCTAATGGGTCATTTCTATCTTTTTGGGTTTTTTTAATTTAATGTGGGTGGACATTTAGTTAATTAGCTCAAACCCCAAATGCCCAGATAACATACCTATTAACATACTAGATCGTAACTCTTGGTTCTTTAGTCACTCGAGTTTTTTGTCATCCACATTTTTTTAATAAATATAAAATATTTAATAGCATGGGCAAATATAACTTTGTAACTTTTTTAAGCAGGGGCGAGATCAATACGAATTATGATTTTAAACTACCGGGTAAAAAGTATACACTACGGGCGAAAAGAAAGCAGGGGCGGTCGCTCTACCCGAACATAAGTAAGCTTCGCCCTTGGTTAATATACAATTACGTAACGGATAACAAAATCACGTAATAACATACCTTCTTGGTTCTTACTTAACCCGTACTAGATACAAAATATGTCCATAATTACGTATAAAAAGTTATGTAATATGACAGTCACGTACTATCATAAGAAATCTATTTTCTTTTATATCAATACCATATTCAAATTAAAAATATAATTTCTTTTATATTAATATTATATTCAAATTAAAAATAATAATTTCATATTTTATGGTATGTAAAAAAAATTGAAGCTACTGGAAGTTATTTGATTTTAAAAGCTGCTGGTTGTTAGTTAACCTTTTAAAAATTCAACCATGGTGGCTTTTTCTCTTTTGCCTATGAAACAAGATCGGCTCAATAAGTTTGAAGGTCCAAAGGGGTTCGTGGTTTTTAGGTCAATCGTAAACCAAACCGTCAGTAAGATTTTTTTATTTTTTTAAACCGTAACCAAAACGTTGAATTTTAAATTGAACTATCAACAACGATGTAGTTTCAGTTTGCTTCAGGATTCGAGAGCATTGGGCTTTTTATACAAGTTGTGATGCATGAAATTTAGAGCCCATTATCCATCCTAATCTTCATATTTTAAGTTTTTAACTAGAATTCATGTTTCTTATAGATTTTGCGTATTTTCAAAAACCACATACAACTCGTGTGAATTTACACACCCACGTAAAAAACAAAATTGTTCTGCACTCAAAAAATAAAAAGATTGATCTTGATGAGTTTATTCCGGTTAACTCTAAGAGAGGGTTAACAAAATATATATTAATATATTGTATGAGGTTAAGCTAAAAAGAATGAAAATTATATAAAGTGTAAGAAGTCAAGACTAACGAACTCCGATTGACCCCATTCCATGACGTTAGAACCGTCTCGTCTAACCTTAAATAAACTTACTTTGGTTTAGCTGTAATGGTTTAGAGTTTAGCTTTTAAGGTTATATTTTAGTTTATCTTTTTTTGTTTAGCTTTTAAGGTTTAGTTTTGGTGTTTAACTTTAGGTTTAGGGTTTAGCATTAGGGTTTAGGGCTAAGCATTATGTTTAACATTATGGTTTAGCTATATGATTTAGCTTTTATGGCTAGTGTCTTATGTTTAGCCTTAGAATTTTGCTTTAGGGTTTAGGTTTTAGGGTTTCTGGTTAGGGCTCGACGAGACAATTCTAACGCCACTGGAATGAACTCAATCGGAGTTCGTTTGACTCGACTTTTTACAATTTGTACAGTTTTCATTATTTTTAGCCTAACCTCACTCGGATTAAGGTTAATCGGAGTTCGTTTGACCTAGTTATTCTAAAAAGGCTTAAAAGCCTAGGAAGTCACAAATGATACATATACATGATGTAAAATGGTATAAAGGTCGAAACAAATAAAAAATGATGCACATGAAAGTCAGATGAAACTTCCACCAACATTTTTTAGAAGTTTGTAACTTTTTTATACCTTGATATATTTTTTTTGAAAGTACACTATAAATTCAAAAATTTTTTATCTTCCAACAAGTATAGTATTAATATATTTAACAAAAAACCCGGCTTAAACTGTGTGTTCATGATTCTCAACATTTTTATGGTATTTTTTCAAGGATCATTAAACCACCTAGTGAAAAAACAACATAAAAATGCTCAGTTAAAATACGATTAAACCAAATATTAAAAGTAAATTACATGGTTTTTCCACGGTCCACGAGTCACAAATGGGCCAAAGTCACATCCTCTTCTATCGTCCAACCTCTTTGACTCATTTATTTTCTAGAGAAGAGTTTGTGGAGATTGCTTTGGTGTAAAAATTTTGTAAGACCATCCGTGGTGGTTGGGGCTTTGAGAAGGGGTTGAGTATGACGCGTCAGTGCCACACAGGAGAGAGATGTGGTGGTGAAAAATGGGTGTAGTGGGTGAGTGGTGGAGAGAGAAATGAGTAAAAAATAGGAGGGTGAGGTGTCATGTTATAATAGGTTGAAAAATAAAAAAAACAAAATAAAAAATTATCTTCCCCCCACGCCCGTGGAGATTTCGACGCCCCAGCCCACCACGCCCACCACCGTTTCGGTGTTGGAGGGCTTCAACGCCCCTTCCACGCCCAAAACGAGCTCCACTACACCCAGTCTAACCGAAGATAATCTGAATATTTATTTCTTTGCATTGGTAAATTAAAAAATTATATAATCAGCTCAGTGGCTAAACCGGAGGTGGAGCCAAAGGCAATTCACAGGTTTTAGCTATTTTATATTTTTCTAAGCTATGTTATTTTTTTTCTTTGTAAGTTTTTTTATTAGCTACTATCTTTTCTTATTTGAATTATTTATACTTTGCAAAATTTTCTTTTACTTTTATTTATTAGTTTAATTTCACCTTTTCAGTTCTTTTTAATTGTTTTGGTTTCGAGTTTTTCTTTTATTAATGTTATTTTTACAATTACATATGTGTTGGTCGTTTTTACAACCATGTACCCCTTATGGTTTTACATTGGAGTGGTGAGTGTTGTGACATAATTTTGTATATGTGTTGTAGTATTTGAAATCGTGGTGGAATTCCCATCACAACGTGCAACATGGGATTCTCGGCGTGGTAAATAATTCCGGCGCAACGCGCCTGCGAATTAGTTTCACAACGCGTAACATGGGATTCCTGGCGTGGTAAATAATTCCGGCGCAACGCGCCTGCGAATTACTTCTCATTACAATTCGCAACATGGGATTCCCGGGGTGGTAGATAATTCCGGCCCAACGCGCCTGCGAATTGGTTCCCATCACAATGCGCAACATGGGATTTCCGGCGTGGTAAATAATTTCGGCGCAACGCGCCTGTGAATATTTCCTAGTTAATATTAAAACAACAAGCTTAACATATTCTCGTTTAAGATTGAATACCCACCGGAACATATTTTGTTATGAATAAATACACACACACATATATATAATTTTATGACACCTGGTTCTCAAATTTGGTCCGACGGATCCGACCCGGTCTGACCTTTGACTAGTAAGAAGACCGGTTCAACGTCTGGTCCATTCTGGAAACATTGTTGCTAAGTTAAATGATATTTTATTTAGTGTGATTGATTGTCTAATCGTCCCAAACCTTAAAATAAGTAGCAAACATACAACCATGGGGCAAGGGTATGAGTATTCCAAAAAAATGGTTTCGACTTTTGTGTCACAAATGATGCTTTAGGAAAAAAACGATTATTACATAACCATCATTATGTTGTTTTGGGTAACAAATTAACATTTCATCATTGAATCACTTGTGTAGAGGATCGAGTTTGTATGCACCGTCAGTTTTCAAGGACCAGAGGAGAAAGTAGCCAAAACTTGTTGAGGAAACTTAACACAGAGATGTCAAGACATGTTTCTTTCGGTTGTATGTTATTAAAACATGGTTGTTAACGGTTCTGTTGGAACTATTCAGGAACCGACATACCATAATCTTTAGGAACCAAACCGTTAATGACTATAACGGTTCGTTTCTGGTTCTCAAATTTGATAAATATTTGTTACGGTTTGGTTCCGAATCGGTTTGGCCTAACGGTTCTGGAACTGTTGCACACCCTAACCGAGGGGTCGATGGGGGTGCTGAGGTGGCCCACAACCATCCATGGGAACGCCCCCAGCCCTCTATTCCCAGTCTACCGAATCCCCTACAGCCCCGTTCCCCATCTGCTCTTGACGTGATTGGGGCACGTGGCATGGTTTTAAATATATTATGTTATCGTTCTGGTAATGGCTATTTTAAAAAACAATTTAGTTTATGATTTATACATATACGTTTCATTTTAACTAAATCTCATACTCAAAACTCTCTATTTCGTCCCATAAAATTCATACACTCCCATTTAATCACGAAAACAAGCAACAAAGGTCCGACACTGTGGACTAACAAAGAGGAGGTGGCCTTAACATAGTGTTTTGGGAAAGAGTGGCCGATCAATTCCACATGCTTCTTCATCATGAAAGGGTGCATACATACCATCAGATACCTAGTAAATGACGTAATTTAAAACGGGGAACATCAAGATTCGTCTATTTACAATAACGTGTACAACAATCGTGAACAGGAATAGAACAAAACGACATCTTGAAGTTGGCTCAAGATAAATGCCTAAATGTTGTGGGTACGAGTTTTAAGCATATTGGCGTTTGGAACATCGTCAAAAATTCACCAGGGTTTATTAGCCATTAAAATGATTTGTTATTTATGCTTTTTATTGTAACTTTCTAAGTTATTTTATTTAGTTATTTAATTCGATCTGTATATTATTTTAAACCAATCTTTGCGTATATTCTATTTAGAATTTAATTTAATTTTAGAAGAAAAAAAGACATGAATTTAATTAGGTTAAAAAGAAAAATGTGAGTGTAAGGTATGGGAAAAATATTACGTAGGTAAAATGAGAATAAATGTGAGGTGATAACGTGACGTTAGAATTTAGTTGAATTTGATAGACAAAAGTTGAATAGATAAAATGTGTGAAAATTGTGGAATGTGGAGTATTACATGTATCATTATTTTGTCCATCAATAACTAATGACATATACATTGAATTGAAGTTCTTTTTTTAACTCGTGTGTCTTAAAAATTATTTTTCGTTGTCCCTCGAATAATCTTGGATAAACTAAAATTCTTAGTACTCGATTACCTGTCATATGAGGCTAACAAGATGATAATCGACTAATATAGTGGCAAAACTCATGATTCTCATAGCCAAATATCTTTCCTGTGTGATATTATATAAAAATAAGAGACCATATTTCTTTTAAACTTGTAGAATTACATAATCATCAAATAATGCTTAAAAGCCATGCTACATCATGTATTAAAACTCTCGTGAATCATAGCTTATCACAATTAAATTTGACAACGGCTCCAATATATTAGTTTGTTTTGTTCATCAAAATAGTTGAGCCAAAAGTGAAATTATTCTAAATTTATTTATGTCAGTATTTCAACCCATAACCTAACACCTAAAAGAAAATGTATTTGTCTCTCATCTTCTAATATGGAGGACGGGGGGTTCGAATCCGTTTGGGGACAGTTTGAAGGACATCAAGTGATGAATCGACTCTGCAATTAACTCGGGTTCGATTTGGATGGGGTGAAGGTTTACCATTCCACGAGGTTCTTACGCATCTGATGTCATCATGGATTCTCACGAAGGTCAAGTAGTCGAATTTGTTTACAAGTCGTGAAAATTAGAGATAAACATGAAGAAAAAAAAAACATCGTTAAAAAGAAAGATAATGTTTCTATCAAATAAACTAGTTTTATATTAACACTTTGTCTTTCTAAATAAAGGACTAAAAGATTTCATTGGTTCACTGAATAGATATTTAGGTGGTTAAAAAACATGTATGTATGGGTGGGATTTATTTTACTAAATATAAAAAAAAGACTAAATTACAAATTTCAATCTTTATGTTTATTAATAATCATAAATTTCAACATTAAACTTTATTAAGTACACTAGACAATATTTAATTAAATTAAATTGATTAAAATCTCAACATTTAAACTAATTTCAGTTAGTTTTCCCTTTTAATCATGATTAGATGGTTTTGTTTTTCAAAAGTAAAACTTAGGGGGCTTTTCGTGTTCAGCGCGATTGTTAAAACTTCTTTTCGTGTTTCCCGTCGCTTTGTTCGGGTTCCGTTTCACGCACAGTTTTGCTTGCGTTCACGATTTTGCATTTCCTATCTGACCCCATTGGTTTCACTTCTTAGTGAGGTGTTGAGATATTGTACCTATGATATGTTTCATCGTTTTAAGTGTATCGCTCGTATTAAAATTTCGTATACACTCAAAAAATCCAAAATACGTATTAAAATATAATAAAAGTATTTATATCATATAAATATCGAATTACATTACCGTTAAAATTAGAAATGTTTGTAAAAACAATTGTCAGAAATATATTTTCGTAATTCTCCCCCAATAATTAATATTATATTAAGTCACATGTCAAATAAAAATAATAAAAAATTAAGCAAATGAAAAGGATAAATGTGTTGATTGACGTGAATGAATAGGTAACGGCCAAATAAGTGGCTCCCCATCTTGCCGTGTTTCTATCTCTTAATGAAAAGGTGTTAACCTTTTATGAAAGATATTTAGGTTATTATATATGTGTATGCAAACTTCTGACCTCTGTGTTTAAAAAAATATCATATGTAAACCCCTTTTTTAGGACTTTTACTGACTCTCTCTCCAGAAATATAGGTGAGACCGAACGTTATGGGGGTCGGTTGGGGCGTCGGGGGGCGTCGACGCCGCGGAACACCGCTACGGGCGGGGCGTTGCCGGGCGTTGTGACGTTTGGCGT
>WOUH02058010.1:0-10826 GCA_009936405.2 Stevia rebaudiana
CTATTATTCTCTGTATGATCATGTGTTCTTGTGTAAATCCAAACGTGACTGGATCCTGGGGATTTAGGGTGTCACATGGAAGTACTTAAGCTACGAGAAGTGGGTGTAAAGCGTTGGTAGAATCTCAAGAGATGTAGTTCGGATGGGATGATCAGATCAAGGCATTGCAAATTACTGAAGAGTCCATAGTGGCATTGCTTGCTGAGGTTGATGCTGAATTTGATCATATGGAGCACGTACTCTTGGTCCACCTTCCTGCCAATGCTGATGTAAGTTCCTTTTTGCGCACTCAAGCTTGTATTGATAAAGTGAGTAACTATAGAACACATAACACAAACTTTCTACTTGATATGTCACGCTTAGAACAAGAAAACCTAAAATTTAAAAAGGAGAATAAACGGCTAACTGAAAAAGTAGATGCTCAAAATACAAATATAACACTGTTATCTAGAGATTTAAGCAATGCAAAATGTGTTATTCAATCATCTAAAGCTATTCTCGATAATGCAAAGTCTGAAGCAGAACGATATAAAACTAAATTTGTAAATACTGAATTAAGTTTTAAAAAATTTGATGTATCATCTGTGGCTCTAGAAAGTATGATTCAAAACCAAATGAAATGGCAAGAAACCAAAGGGATGGGATATGTGAATCATATTTGGCTTAGATAATTGCAAATTGTTAGAAGAATATAAATTTTAAACCGTTATGATCATGTGTTTCATTTTTTAAAAAGAATATTCTGCTTTATTTTCTTATTTCTTTTTTTTCATGTTCAAAAGTTGGGCTTTCACTGCGTATACATCAGTATCGAATTGTGAAGTTTTGAATATTTTATTTTTGTTTATATATTCTGGGCCATCTCTGCGCATATTTCAATATCGACCTGATAGTGACGATTATAAACACTTTTATATTACATAATTTATTGCTCATTTTTTTTCATAACTTGGATTTTATCTCCGAATACGAAAGTTTCAATCTTATAAGAAGAGTTATGGACATTTCAATATTATTTTTGCATGATAATTACAATATAAGGTACCCTAATATAAACACAATTGCATTATTCTGAGTCAGAAAATTCACAAAACGGAGATATTCGTGATTGTGTGGGAGATCATTGAAAATAGGTTACCAAATTAAAACTAATAAGATCAGTGGTAGTGGTTGAAGATAGTTTAAACTGGATCAATATACTAGCAATCATATATGGTTTGAAAAATTCTTAATATAATAAAACATAGATAAGTTGTTTATATTTGATATAACAATTTCTATCTTAGGTATGTGTTATCATATTTTACAATTAATATGTTTTATAAGAATAGATAAAAGATTGTTTGATTAATACAAAATGTAAATTTATATGCAGCTTTTATATATAAATTTCAAAGGAAGTATCAAAATTTTTAAATTAGTAATTTTGTTTTATTTTTATTTTTATTTTTTACATCTTTTTGATGTTTTTGTGATTTGTTTTTTATATTTTGTGTTTTGTGTTTTTAGAATAAGTTCGAAATAAATCCGAAGATAATATGATATCAAGTTCGAACTTCTTAATAAGTTCGAACTTAATAAAAGTTCGAAGATGTCACAGATATATATAGAAATTGAAAGATTATTAAAAAATCTGTTAAAAATTCATATTTCAAAAAGTTCATGTTTCGAACTTATCAAATAAGTTCGAAATTTAATATATTCGAAATTAATAACTTCGAAAATAATAAATTCAAAATTTATTGATTTCGAAGTTATTATTAAGATCGAAATATGTTTGAAATCGTTTATACTTAGACAATTTCGAAGATGTTTCAAACTTAATTTCATTATAAATTTCGAACTTATTGTTATGTTCGAAAATCTTTCCAACTTAATAACACTTAGAAAATTTCAAATTTAATCAAACTTAGAAAATTTTTTAACATGATTTTTTTTTTAAATAATAACTAATTACATTCTTTTGTTTTCAAAACAGATGATCGATTGTTCAACGATAAGCATAATGTGGTTGCATTACTGGATTTGGAACTTAAGGAGGCCACAATGTATCGAGATGTTATCCGGTTTATCAGACGTTTGATAATTGCTCATGCTGCAACTGCAAATCCCATTATTATTCATGAGCATATTAGTTCCTTTTGGACACACGCAGCATATGATGGTACATTGAATCCTACAGTTATTCTTTCCAGAGTTAATGATCAGGATATTGACGTTTCAGTTCATGATATTCGTGCGGCTTTACAATTCGGTGATACTGATGCAGATCCCACTTCTATTCCAATTGCTACAATTGTAGGAACTTTTCAGAGAATGGGTTATAATAGTGACATTGAAAATACACACAATTAGCAAAGAAGTATATGTACGGACAATTGTGGTTTTTATTTCATGTGGTAATGTTGGTAATGTCTGCTAGGAAGTCAGGATGATCAGATACTTTATCAGTTGCATTTCAAGGAAAGATCATTGCTTTGATTTTGAATAAACCTTTGAAATTCAGTCAGTTAATATTTATTTATTGGTTAAAAAATTTCAGCTGGATCCAATGAAAGATTCTTGCAATACGCGAGGTTTTTGACATTGATTTTAGATCACAAATAACCAAACATTCCCAAAGCTGGACCACAGATCCGTATTCTTATTATGCATAAACAGATCTTGCAATACCGTTGATACACCGTTGTTTGGTCATGTAATCAATGAATACTTTGTGGCTCCGGCAAATGACCTTTGGTTTAATCCAGAAGAGAATGTGAATTTGGTTGCTCAACCTACTGCTCAATCATGAGTTCGTCGTGCTCGACAACCTCGTCAACCACAACCTCAACCTCAACCCGCACCAGAACCACAACCCGCACCTGAACCACAACCTGCACTCGAACCACAACCCGCACTCGAACCACAACCCGCACCCGAATCACAACCAGCTCTTGCAATTGAATCACCACCGGTCACTGCAGTTATTACTGATCCAATTCCTTCACCCGAACCATTAAACCGTCAATCATCTTCCAAAGCACCAATGGAAGGATTAGTGAATCGACATCTGATTCTGATTATGATCTTGAAGATTCCACTCAATTGTTGAAACGAAAGAATGTTGAGTTAGTTACAGCTCGAGCATGTGGGATTTTTGTTACAATTGAAAAACGGAGACGATTAACCGATGATGATCTTGATCCAGATTATATTCCACCGGTGACAGTCCAAATGACAAATACAGCTCCTACACTGCAATCTTTACCACCTCCACAACATCTCTGATTACTCAAGCACAACCATCGAATGCACAAGCTTCCACTTCAGTTTCACATGCCCAATAGTCTGAGTTTGTTAGTTTTCCTCCAATTTCTGGAGCGGGTTTGAATGATTTTCAAGACATAGGAAATGTTGGAAACATTGATGATATTCATTTCACATTTGCTCCAACTTCAAGTTAGGTTACAAATCTACAAAATCAAGTATATGTGCTACAATCTGAGGTTGATAGCTTGACTGCTGAATTGAAACATGTTAAAACTGAGAAATCATCAGAGATAAAGCACCTAAAGTCCACTATTGTGTATATGAATAAACAGCTTGAACAAATGATTCTCAAGATGAATGAAAACATTGTGGCTGCTACGAAAAGTCTTGAAACTTTGAATAAGCAATTGGAGGACCAACGACGTGTACAATACACAAGAGTGTTGCAATTTAAAGTTGGTACGGCCTTGAAGGTACATGAAGATTCAATCTTTAAAGTGTTAAGACATTTGAACTTGTTGCCATCTACTCAGGGGGGAGAATACTTGCATAGTAGATGCGCAAGCAAGTCAATCAAGGCCTGATGATGATACTGATAACGATAAAGACGCTTCTGGATCACAACCACCGATTGAAACAATAGCAGACGAATCTTTGGTGATTGTATCTCATGGAGAAGATGGAACTGGAACTCAGGGGGAGACTGATAAGCAGTCAGATAAAGGCAAAAGTAAAGAAAAACAATAAAGTATTGCAGTTGAAGATTCTGATTCTCCTCCTGATGATATGATAGAAGCATTGATTGGGCTTGATGATTTAGATGAAGATTTTGTAGATGATGTGGATGATGAGTTGAAAGATAGTTAGTTTGATTTTGAACCGGTTTTTTATAACCCTGATAGTGTGCAGACTGAAGATTATAATTCAGACCTAGAAGAAGGAGAATGGATTCCGGGTCCCAATTTTAAAGAAATAAACCAGCATGACATTATCAAACAGGATAAAGAAAGAAAGAAAGGAAGCAAGAAAGAAGCAAGAGAAATTGTTTGCACATGAAGGTTTAAGGAACATGTTTGAAGATAGTAAGGTTTCGGTTAAAAGTTTGCAAGAAATAATCAAAGATTGTGACAACACATGGAAACGTAGTTCAGAAAAAGTCAAAGTGCCAGCAGTTAAAAAGTCGTATAAAAATATGCGAGAATGTGTTGGAAAAATTCTGAGCTAGGCTTTTGACAAAGAATTGAATGTGTTTGTAATCAAGCGAATGGATGGGGATCAATATTTGAAAAGAAGTATCAAGTCATTTAATCAGTTTCCACTGTGTGAACTCCGGGTTTTGGCAGATGAGAGGTTGATAAACCATTCGGGTGATGATATTGCGCTGTGTATAAAGAATATCATTCGAAAAGAAGTCAAGTCTGGTGTGTTTGAGAAGATTAAGCCTCAGAAGCTGAAGCGAATTCCAATTCAAAATGATTTGGATTGGATAACAAGAAAGCTGAGGATAAGGTATGAATATAGACTGGTAAAGAGTTTAAAACATATTCCATTGAGACGGTTCGATATGGATATTATGAAAAATTTGAAATTATGGTATCTGGACGGAAAGACATCTGAAACAGTGTTTTTAGATAATACGAACAAAGAAATTCTCAGATTGTTGGATCCGATCAATTTGATAAATCTCAGTGAATCAGACTTGAAGGTGTTAAACGAGAAAACGATACAGTTTCATAAAGACCATCTTTTGGAAGCAAAACAGTTTCAAAAGGTTTTGACTGTGTGTGTTCAAAACGGAATACGTGCTGGAAGTCACTTACCTTCGCGATGGAAAGAATAAGAAGATAATCACCGAGTAATTTCTAAGGGGGAGTTTGTTGGAACCCGAAGGTTATCAAGTGCTCGGAGATTAAAGAAGATCGCATGTTTTGTTTATAGAATAGGTTTATATGTAATTGTCTTGTTTTGATATAATGAATGTTAATTTATTTAAATTATTTAGTTAGGATTAATAGTTAGTTTTAATAATAATCAATTTCGAAATTGATTAAGTTCGAAATTGAGAGATTTCGAACTTAATTAGTTTCGAACTTATTTCGAAACTGTTTGAGTTCGAACTTAAATGATAAGTTTGAATTTATTCAAACTTATTAATTAGGTTCGAACTTAGATAAATTCGAAATTAGTTTCGAATTTATTTTAGTATAAATAGTTTTTGTTTTGATTTGCAATGTACGTTTTTCGTTCTGATCAGTTGTAAATCTTATATCAAATCCGCAAATGAAAAGCAGATCTTGTTGTGTCTTGTGTTCTTATATTCTCTTCATCTTTATCTTGTTCTTATCTCATATGTGATTGATTCTATACGCGATTACTTGTTTACGCATTTCGCACGTAAACGAAGTATTGTATTGATCTTAGTGAGATTCCTACGGATTCACATCAATTGCGAACTTAATCAATGTCAAACTAATTTCGAAATTGATTAATCAATTTATTAAATTCGAAACTAATTCCGAATTTAATAAATTGATTATTATTAAACCTAACTATTAATCCTAACTAAATAATATAAATAAATTATGATTCATTATATCAAAACAAGACAATTACATATACACCTATTCTAGAAACAAAACATGCGATCTTCTTTAATCTCCGAGCACTTGATAACCTTCGGGTTCCAACACATGTTGGATGAAAAAACATTAATAATTGTTGAAAATTGGCGCATTGGGTTCTCAAGACTTGGATTATTGTAGATGATGGGAGTTATTACAATATTTGAATTGATTGTCTGTCTAGGTATAAGAAATCTTCTTTACAGGTAAATAAATAACCCTTTTGGAGCATTCAACCACTAGATTTCCATTTGAATCTATGTATGCTCTTTGGATTTTTGGTAAATGAGTTATCTTTTCTTGATTATTTCTAAAAGCTGCTTGGACAGCTAGATCATTACAAGCATTTTCTAGAACTTTGATAATTTTTACAAACAAATTTACATCCATTATTGAGAATTCAAGCTTAGGTTTATAAATTTGCATCTTCATTAGTTCTCTGAGATAGGTCTCATCCAACAACCTGGACTCAACATAGGCAAATAGCCTAATATCACTACCAACTTTGTTGAGGTGTTTCCTTAATATGACCAGCTCAAGAGTCCTCTCAGCATAATACCAGTTTGAAATTGGATGAGTGGTTTGTGTACTTACTATCCTTCTCTTCTTTTCTTCATATCCAAGTGACTTGACATTTAACATTGGTAGTTCTTTATCTCCCATCTCTTTAGATTTTTGATAACTAGATCTATGTTATTTTGTCATGGAGATATGTTATCTCTAAGAGTTTTTTAAGTTCGTATCCTTTTCCAAATTTTCCATGATTCACCATGTTTATCTGGTAAAAGACCTTAAATCTTTATTTGGTAGCTTGAGAACTTGCATTGGCAAATGGAATAGCTTCACTGCACCAGTATTTCTCTTTATCGAATAGGCATCCAAGTAGAAGTCAAACTTCCGACCCATTATTTTGCCACCTTCTTCAATCAATTGTCTATCAATGTTTCCTAAAATTCCTTTAAATATCATTCCTTCCTCATGTGATGACAATGCTGTCTCACTAGGTATCCTTGCATCTTTGAAAGATGATGCAGCCTCAAATATTAACATTTGCTGACGTACAAAGGACCTGGGCTTTTTGAAGTTTGTCTTCCTTGAGCTTGGGTTCTTATTGAGCTTGGACTGACCCAGGTTTAAGAATTGTTTCCTTCCTGATTTCTCATCCTTCTTTTAAGAATTCAGCCACTTTGTCTCTCAGTGTACTCACCTTCATTCTACTATAACTCCTACCTGGTACCAACCTGTCATGTAGAAAGTTTTTAAGATGTTGAATAGACATGGATTCTGGATCAGGTTGTAACAAGGAGAGAGCTAACTCTTTATTTTTCTTTTCTCTTTCCTCTCTTTGTAGTCATAATTCGTTTTCCCTTGATAGTTCCTCAAATTTCATTACTTGAAGATCTTCAAGAGTGTATCCGTTATCTAATAACTTCATTAACAGTGCGGCATGTAGATCTGATTGTGCATTAGCAATGAATTGATCAGCAAAATTTTGATTAAGGATACATCTGGTTCTCTATCAGATTTCCGTTTAAGCTCATTGCTTGATTTCTTTTTAGTATCAACTTCCTCTTCCTCGTCACTTTCTTCATAGTCCACTTGCTCATTATAAGAGTTAAAGCCTTGGGTATTTAACTCAAATTCTTCTTTTGACAGTTCACCTAGAAATGAATCCACTTTGCATCCTTTTTGGATATGTCTTTTACAGGTTTGAATGTTCAGAGATTTTTGTTTGCCCTTGGCCTTTTCAACTCTTCTCCTTTTCATGGTTTCAAGACCATTTTGAACTCTTATGACGTGTTCCTCTTCCTTAACATTTAGAAATCTACCAGTATTGGTTATTTCTTTAAAGGAAGGGACTGTTTTGATTACCATGTCTTCCACGAAATCTTAGAATAAATTTCTGAACACTTTTTCTCTTGCTCTATGATTTCAACATCATTTAGACCTTGAGAATATCACCATTCATATGTAATTAGACGTGGTGGAGGAGGATGTTGACACTCAACCTGTTGAAATTGAGCTCTGAATTATTGAAGATGTTTGAGAGAGGTTAATTGTTTTGAAGTTGGTTTGTGATGTGTCCTAATTTGCACATATTTTGTATAATTGTTTTATAATATTTTATTATGTTTTAATTACTTTTTATAAGTTTTTATTTATTTTACTTATTTATTTAGTTTGTCTTTATTTTATAGATTCTAAGCTTAAACGAACTCATTAATAAGGAACTGAGACCCGCGAAGATTTGTGAAATTCACGAGACTTGAAGTAATGAAAACGAATTAAAAACAGTGAAACTAAAATAAACTTGAAAGTTAATTGGGCTTAATCAAATTTGCATGGCCCCTCTCTTAGTTGGGCTGGAAAAATTGTTGTGGTCGTGAAAATACTTTGATGGACTTAATGGCAACTAATCTATGCGGAATATGTATACGGTATGGGTTGAGTTTTGTGAACTAGCGGAGGTATGTATACGGTATGGGTTAAGTTTTGTATGCTGTAAAACGAATTTTTATGTATCTTATGGGTTGAGTTTTTTGAAATATGGGGGGAGTTATCGATTTCTCATCTCATTGCAATAAATAAAACTAAAGCAAAACATGAAATTATGATGTTTTATGTCATTTAAAGCTTATAAATTTCTTAATTCCTTGTTTGGTATTGATGACTTGTTTAATTTTATTGGTTTAATTTGGTGGTTTTTAGTATATCTTTACCTTTCAAATAAAAAAATGTTTTTTTTAAGTAGATGCATTGGTGTTCGATTTTTTTCTTTGTATTACATTTTCCCTTAAATTGATGTAGTGGTGTGCAATGTAGATTTGTTCAACTATTTCTCCAAAGGATAAAAGAACGCGCAAATGCGCTCCCGAACTTTTATACGAGGTGTTACACGATGGAACAACATTGAAGGGTATTTTCTGGGTTGACGATGTTGCTGCCAGGAGTTACAAGATGTTTGGCGACGTCCTCGCATTTGATGCCACATATTTAACTAACAAGTAAGTTTTTTTTTTGTTTTTGATTTGTGTCTTGGTGTGTTTTTTAAAAGTACTTGTTTTTTAATTTCTAGTTTGTTTTATGTTTATTTTGAAGGCACAAGATGATATTCGTCCCGTTCATTGGTCTTGACCGTCACAAGAATTGTGTTTTATTTGGTGTTGGGTTGATATCAAACGAAACGGTTGAATCATACGAGTGGCTGCTGGGAGTCTTTCTTAAAGTATATCAAACTCAACCACGTTTGGTTTTAACCGACCAAGACCCATCCATGAGGATTGTGGTACCAAATGTGTTGACGAATGCTTCATATCGTATTTGTTTGTGGCATATTACGAGGAAGCTACCTTAAAAGGTTATACGAATTGATTTTATGTCTCACCCATTTTTGTTACAATGCTGAACATTTCTGAATCAGGTTCCTTTAAATTGATGTAGTGGTGTAAATAAAATTTGGTGCAATGTAGTTTTATTTTCGTTTTGATTTCGATGCAAATTTGATGTACTAGTGTAAATGAAATTGGATGTTTTGAGTACTAATCTATGTTCTTACATTGATGTAAAACGAGTTTATATAGTTGTAAATGTGTTATTTTAATTTTTTTACATTGATGAAAACAAGTTTTATATGGTTGTAAATGATGATTTATTATTTTCAGTCATCTTACATTGATATTACATCAACATCCAAAAAAATATAAAAATATGTTTTTAGAAACGATGTTACATTATAACCAATTAACCGATACATTAACCAATAGAAGTATTTTAAAACACGTGTTCCTACTTTGTACATCAATGATAAATTATAACTAGTTACAATACCTTGTTAGTTACATGTTTGTATATCCTACGTATACATTCAATTTTATGTAAATAAGTCATTTACAATGCTGTTTTGCAACTTACAACATTTTTTCCATACTAAATAAACACTCATATTTTCAAATAATATACCCTTGTTACCATTCTAAATAAACACTCGATAATGTTGTTTTATAAAAATTACATCATTAAACTCGTATTTTTTTCCTCTTTAATTCGGTTATAATCTTAACAATTTTTTTGTTATTTTTTTCAGACGTTGATGTAACATAAATGTAAAGTTACCTGAAAAAACCAATAAATCATCATCTATAACCATATAAAACTCATTTTACATCAATGTAATACCATTCATACCATATAAACTCGTGTTTATTCGGACGTTGACGTTTTTAAGACCCGTTTTTTCGGACGTTGACGTTCTTCTGATCCGTTTTTTTTTACGTTAACGTTTTTTAGACCCGATTTTTTTCGGCCGTTAACATTTTTAGAGCCGTTTTTTTTCGGACGTTGATGTTTTTCAGATCCGTTTTTTTTCGTGCGTTGACGTTTTTCATACCCTTTTTTTACGTTGACGTTTTTTACACCCGTTTTTTTTTATGCTAATGTTTTTTAGACTCGTTTTTTATCGGACGTTGACGTTTTTTAAACCTGTTTTTTTTAGGACGTTGCTGTTTTTTAGACCCGCTCAATTACAACGAATAAACACTTATTTACATCTAATTACAATAGTTTTACAATATTGAAAACACTAATTTAAAACACATACTATATATTTGACTTGGGATTTCCGTGCTAGCTATCTGTGTCAGAGATTTGACGTAACACCCTCTAATAATGTAGTAGTAACTTTCTTTTATGTATCCTTTATAGATCAATGTAATTATCAACATGATGTAGGGGTGTTTAAAAATTCCGAAACCGAACCCAAATTATTCGAAACTTCGAATCTGAATTATCCGTAACTTCGGATTCAGATATTTATTATGAAAATATTTGGATATTTCTGATATTTTTTGAATACTTCGGATATCCGATCTTAAACACTTGTGACACCCCGCTCCCCGGCCCCCGGTCTCCGACCGGTCCGTGAGCGGGCCATGTCACTGAAACCGCTCTGGATAG
>WOUH02058021.1:0-10825 GCA_009936405.2 Stevia rebaudiana
AGTATAGCTAAACAATATTCTCAAATAAAAATCAATATTTAAGTATGACTAAAAGTTATTCTATTTTATATAAACTAGAATAAGAATAATATTTTAACAACGCTTGATTATTATTCTCCAATTTATATAAAATAATTCTTGATTACTAATTTAGAAGTATAGTTTAGTCATGTCATTAGATAAATTCTTATTTCATAATAATATATAAATTTTAGATAATTAAATTATACGTATATATATTTATTAAATATTTTATTTTAAATTAAATACAAACAAAATATAATCTTTTTGCAAAGTTATTCAAAATTTAAATCTTATAATCTTGTAAAATCAGATTTTAAATAAGATGAATCTTGATATAAAATTCATAATTTTTAGATGAGAAATGAATTAGTTATGGGATTTTAAAGTTTAATAATAAAATGATGGATGAAATGAATAAAACTGGTAAAAATCGATTAAGGGCGCTGTAGCCCGGTTTCGAACTCGTGACCTCGAGAATATGAGGATTGGTTCCTAACCATTGAGCCAGTAAGTGTTTAGTTGTTCATATTCGGAATTAATTGATTATAAGTTACAACTCCACTTGGTGTTCTTCCCCAAATCATAAACATAAACCCTAGAATGTTAATCCCTCTAATTTGGTTTCGGTTGATGTTCGATTTATGAAAACGAAATCGAGGATGTAAGATTTTACCAGTATTGTTCGCGGATTGAAAGAGATTGGGTCCAAGTTGCGTGTTCTTCGTGTTCTTCACGTTCTTCACGTTCCCGGGATTAATTCCGAATTCCAGAAGCGTTTGAAAGAGTTTTGATATTGAAACAGTTTAGGAATGATGTCGAGATGGATTTTCAATGATTAATTGAGTCGATTAAAGTCTCGAATGGAGTCTTTGATTAGGTGTTCTTAATCGGACCGAACTCGTGATTAAAGGGTATTAATTTGGTGTTAAAACTCACGATTGAATACGCATTCATGTTAGTCGGTTCATTTGAGAGGTATTTCATTAAAGACTTGAGCGAAACCGTGCATTAAATCGTGATTTATGAGTTCGCCGGAGTTGGGTTTTGGTTCGCCGGAAAAGGAAGAATCCGGCAGTGGGTTGCGTCGGATATACGTGAAGTGGGGAAGGGTGTGCTGTTGACCGCGGTCAATGGTGTAGATAGTTTGGTCAATTGGCAGTTTTAGCCCCTTAGTTACTTATTTTCATCTATTGAACACCATGTTGGATTCTAAATCAAAATAGAGTTAATTCTTTCACATATTGACCACAAAATATATGAAAACCAATATATACAATCTTATAAAGTTTATAAAATTATAAAACCTTAATAGTTTTTACCTTTTTTTTTATTTATATAAATGATCTAATAAGTAACGTAACATGATAATTATCATGTGAACGTTATTTAATGAACGACGACAACTATATAATGGAAAAATCTTCATCGGAGATTGTGAGATGTTACAACTTTCAACTTACTGATTCGATCTCAGATGATGTCTCGTACCTCGTATCACTGGGAGCTACGCGTCGGAAGATGTTCTGCCGCTGCACGGTACTCGAGAGGTAGTTTGTCCGAGAAACCCTAATTTTTAAACTATAAATTGAGCACGATCCCATCTGTTTTAGGGTTCATCTTCTTGATACTTTTTGGACTATTTGGAGTGCTCTAGCTGCTGGGTTGATCAGTTCGAAGCTTGAAGGATTTTGGAGCATTAATTTGATATGTTTAGATTAGTTGACTTTCGTTTTAATCATTGACTTTGAATTCTTTTTATTCTTTTATGTTTGAACGCAATGAATGTTATTTATATGAGTTTTGTGATTGTTTTCATGAATATGATAGGCTAAATTCGTTATAGTTGCCTAGGTAATGGTTGATTGTATAATGTTGATTTGGACAATGATTCACTTAAATTGGATTGTAATCACTTAAAATACATTAGTAATTGATCATATAGCAGTAATAGGTAATGGTAGTTGGTTCCTAATTCATTCATAGGTCTAGTTTGTCTTAATTAGATTGATTGGTTGTCTAATAGTCCAATTTAAATCGCCTTTGCAACCTTGAGACCGAGAGGGTATATGTTTAGGTTGTCTAATCTGTTTGGTTGGGGTAATTGGTTAGACCGAGAGGTTAATCTAGTTAATTGAGATAATAGGTTAGCAATTGATGGTGTGATTAGGTTATTAGTTGTAGTATTGATGCGCGGTTTGGACCGAGAGGGAAACTGAGTGTTAAGATACGCGATTACATGAAAGGTTATGCCGAGAGGAAACCATTCCAACAGATTTAGGGTGCTATTTATTAGGTGTCTTGAGTTGTGTGTTGTAGGCCGAGATGATAACTTCACCAATTTGACCTAACTCCATTAATTAACTGTTTGACAAAACCAAATCTCAATTGTTGAGTCCATTGACACATTAAATACTTGATAACTGCATGACGCTAGCCTAGGTAACTATCTTTTGATATATTGATTGTTATTTGCTTATTTTTGCGCGTTTGACTTTTGTGTTGACATTTTTTGTTGACTTTTGCTTGAATTGACTGTTTTGACCTTAGAGACTACTAAGTTGCATGAACCCTCTTGGATCTTGATTGTGCCTTGGTTCAGTTAGTGGGTCGTTGGGACGATACTCGGTCTTTCACTTCACACTACTTTTACGATCGGTACACTTGCCGTGAATGTGTTTTGTTTCATCGTTTAATTATAAATTTATTACTTGACTGATGTGCACCCATGATCACAAACACACCAGTTTCCTGTTAGCATGTAGTTGCACCATTACATAGGGACACATATACTTTTGGACAATTAGTGTTACGTAGTTTAATGACAATTACCATCATTATTGTTTGTAAAATGATCATGTAATTCGTAATAAAGTTACTCGTCGTTCAATGTAATCAATTTCGATGATCTCCATGACAGTCACTCCCCACAGTGGTTCCATCGTGGATGAGGGTGTGACAGTAAAGCATATTTGATAGTACCATAAGCTTTGATATCAACTGTTATTTATCTTTTATCTTTTTAATCTAACTCAATACCTCTTAATTCTAATTATTTGTTGTGATACTTGGTTGTTAAGGATCATCCACAACTGAGCACATATTTTAGGATTTGTACTGTCAATATGATTTTGGAATATGACTTTCCGTTCCTTTTAATCAGTAGCATTCTTCAGCATTAGAGGTTAAGCTCTAGAGTTTCCAGATCCATAATCAGGAGAAATAACACTAGGAATGGTTGCTGCCATTTGTAGTGATTAAGACACTTCAAAAATAGAAACATCACAACAGTTCAATAATCATAGTTAATTAAAAAGAATCAAACTTGTTTATGCTGAGTTTATATATTTTTGTAATTTTATATGGATTTTATCTAGAATTTAAGGACTTATGAGAATCAGGATCTAATACCCTAGTAAATAAGTCCGAGATATTAATCGGTTAACTCAATCACACGTCTCAGTCAACACAAACTAATATCGGGTTTAATTTGAATCAATTCGAGGAGAATTTTGTTCATAATCATTGGAATAGTAAAATCATCAAGATCAACGATAATCAAGGAGAATCAATACTCAATCTTGCACGTAATTTTGGATTTAGAAGCAAATACAACTCAACTCAACGAATAAATATTCAAATGATGATTAAAATTTCACCGCAGAAATTCGAAAATTAATGGAACAGTAACCCAGAAACAATTTGATAAAATGAGAGAGAAATCACGAATCATGTCACGAATTCCTACAGTTAGATTATAAGTCAATCAATAATGATCATACATGATTAATCGAAGATCGATAGATGCTATCACAAACTACAAATATGAAAATCTCGAAACACAGTAACACCAATAACACACAGTAAAACAGATGTTAAAATCACTCAATCAATGTCAGTTTGTTTGACGAATTAAATAGACCTGGATCAATAAATGTTTAACTATGCAATCTAATCAACATAAATGAATATAAGAAGTTTGAATCTCAAGAACAATTTTCAAACAGAGCACAAAGCTCTAATACCAAATTTCATGTCAGGATCGAACTCAGATCTAGATTTGGATCTGTTTCAACAATAAGCTGTGATTTCAATTGATTACAGGACGGAAACAAGCAATCAATTTAAGTTTGAATAAGATCTAAATAACTAAAACCCACAGAGTTAATATTCAAGACATAATGAATTAAATATTAAAGGCAGTTATATTGATTGTCAGATCTCAGAATTACAGTTGCTGTGTGAAAGTGCGTGTGATTGTGTAAAAGCGTATCAGAGGCGTACAGACACTTTCTATAACAGGTCTATTTATAGACATAATTCTGACCTAACTAACTGCCCTAACGGTTTTGCACTAACCAAAATAACAACACAAACGTCACATCAGTTATACACGTCATAACTGATGTCAGTACAAGTAAAAATACAAAGGAAATCTATCTAAGTCTTGAGACTTCATCAGCATCAGCAAATTGGTCGTCAGCACTCGTCAATTCGTCTATCAGCATTGCCATCTGTATTTCTGAGACTTAGAAGCATCTTGGTCATCAGCAGTGGTACCTTTGGCTATCAACATTGAGAACTTTGGTTGTCAGCATTGCGAACTTTGGCTGACAGCATTGCAAACTGCTTTGTGATACTTAAGTTTTTCTGATGAGTATAGAGCATTAGCAGTCATAAACATCAGCAGTGTGAAAGTTATACTTGTCGGCACCCAAGTATACTTATCAGCAGTCTTTAAGCATCCAAGTTTCCTTATCAGTAGCACCATTGCATATCAGCAGTCGACAATTGTTATGTCATCATCACTATCTTGGTTGTCAGCATTGAAGAATCCTTAGCAATTCCATCTTGGTCATCAGCACTGCCATCTACATAGCAATATCCTCTTTGAACATCAGCAGTGCTATTTCCTTGGTAAATCCTGCATATGCTAAACACTTAATCATAAGACACAGATATATCAAATCACTGTCTTATAAATAATCTGATTAAGGTTTAGAGAAATGGACCATTATGTGTCATATGTATTGAGTCTGTCAATACATCCACATAAGTTCTGGATTTGGTCTTTAAACATAGTTATCAGCAAATCAAGAATCTGTTCAAAAATAAATAACAGAAAGTAAAGAGAAAAGTTAGAGATTTGCCATCATTCAATGGACTTAACAGATATGAAGCTTGCAGTAGAACCTGTTAATTGTGGGCAAGTTACCATCTCATTGAGGAAACCTAACAATTATGAATTGGTTTAAGTTTGGTTTGAAAACGAGATTCGCCCGATTCATGGAAGCCGTAGTTGCATTACCTATATTGGTTTGTATTTGGTCTAGATTCATGGAAGCCGTAGTTACATTACCTATATTGGTTTGTATTTGGTCTAGTTGCGTTCGTATTCATTTTTGAATGTTCTTGCGATTGAGCGAGTTCCCGGTGATGTAAGATTGGAATGCGAGTTGAAAATGTTCATATGCATGTCAAGATTGATTTGTGATGCTTGATCGGAGCCGATTACATCCAAACTATCGAATAAATGTCATGTTTTAATTCGGTTCCTAATAGCTCATTACGAGTTATTAGTGATGTTAGATGCTAGAATTGATTAGTAAAACATGTTTGTGAGACTTCAAGGGTCGCGTATCCGGTTAAATTTTCTGTCTCGGGTCAGGTTTAATGGAAATTAATTGGTGACCAGTGACGAACTCAGGTCAGTGGGCTATCGGAAATACAGGGTCGCTCGGGAGGGAAAGAACGAAAGTTTCGGAGATAATCATGAGATATTCAATGCAAAACTAATTTACCTAGAGAATTTGAAAATTATATTATGAGCTTTAAGTAATCATAAAAGACGTTCACTTGGTAATTATAGAGAGAGAAAGATATGAAAAAATAAATAAATAAATAAACCTTCATTGTGCTACATCAAAAGCAATATGCATAAGTTTTTTTTATCTTTTGAATAACAAATTTATTTCACCAAAATTACCCAATCTTACACATGCAGAGATTTGAAGCCTTACTACTTTTATAAGAGGTAAACATCAAATCATTAGACCATTTGGTCATTGCTAAGTTCTTTACCAAAAATTGACTTTATATTTACGCGTATTGTATGGATCATAAACATCTTCTAATAAAGGGTTAATATATTTCAAAGTCATATATACGTGCTAAAGAAGTATCCCTATTTGAGATTGTGTAGGCATCAAGTTTATCTTTATATTTACAAGCTTAAAACCGGTCTATCACACCATTTTACATAATCAACACTTGAAGTTTTTTTCATTGAATCTTTATATATATATTAAGTTACTATGTTTTGAACAATCAAAACAAATAAATGTTTAACACTTCTATGAATTTAAATTATGATTTGGGTTTTAAAATTATTAATACAAAACTTTTTACATAAATTTATATTTAGTTTATAATTATACCAATTCAAGAAAAGTGAAATTTAAAATTTAAATAAAGTAAACTACGGGTTTTGTTCTCTAAGATTAGAAGACTTAAACAGTTTCAATCAACCCAAATAGTTTTCGTCCCTAACGTTTTAAGTCTTAACAGTTTTCATCATTAAACCGTTACAGAAAACTGTCAAGACTAGAAGCGCTACGAACGAAACATGTTAAAACTTGAAACGTTAAAGAAATTTTTTTTAAAACTAGAAACGTTAGAGAGGAAACTGTTAAGACTTAAAACATTAGCGATAAAAAATAAAGTTTATTCTTTTAAATATATAAGATAAACGATTAATTTTGTTATACCAAATTTAAATGATTTTTGAAATTTTATATATTTTATAATTTAAGATAAAATAAAAAATAGAAAAAAATAGAAAAATGGTTTGGTTGCGCTGTGGGCATTATTTAAAATGATTTATTATAATTAGATATAATTTTTTTTATACATTCACGTACTTAAAACCGAATTTTTTACAAGTCATAAATCATATGGTACAAGACGTATTTTTAATTTCGTAAAGCTTTCTTTTCGTTACAGCAAATGTCAATTGGATCAAATTCTAGCACAAAATTGAGTTTGAAATTCTTTGCTGGTGAGTTGGAAATTAAAAGGTTTTGACGTCCCGTCACATGCGCTATGCGTTGGTTATAATTCACCGACTGTTTTGCGGCCGCCGGGATTATCTATATCAATCTTGGGGATATAATCCCAACATCTTTATCAGCGTGAGTTGCTTCGGCCGTGAACTCGTAATTGGCACGAAATCAATTTGATCAACACTGCTTTCACTACCAGACAAAGTCCACCAATATTATCTTCTAATTTTTAGTGCTAAACATTCTTTAGGTATCTATATAAATACATGTTTCATCCTTTGTTCTTAAAACGTGTTGATTTTATTCTTTATCTAAACAAGTTGTTACCAAGAGGCATTTCTCCTAATGGTACCCTGAGTACTTCTCAAATGAGAGGTCACAGGTTGGAGTATCACTCTGAGTATAAAAAAACCCCTCTTGGGTGAGCGAGGGGGTTTCCCACAACGTGGGCGGTCTCCCACGTCATATTGCCGGTAACGCAGGAATGAGCCCATTAATTCATAGATAAACTTAGAATACATTACTTACAGTGTATACTTGTATAGTCCAGTGTAGCATAGTAGAGGCATTCTTTAATGTGCATAGCCTATAATTATAATTATTAATACGTAGCACTATCACACAAGTGCTTGTCTTGAATAGCCATCACCATGGCTTACACATATACATGAGATTACATACATGATTTGAAAACAGTCAGCTATAAGCTGTTGAGTTCATAGGTTTTAACTTTTCACATAAAACCTTTGTAATTTGTATTCAATAACACATGTTGATATTATCTCATAATATCAATGAAAATTTGTAAGATCACAATACTACTTGCAAACTGTGGATCAGACAGTTCCAACATGTTATTACCATAAATGAACTGGCACCGAGGCAGATATGATTTTGCCTCACACATGATAACCACATATCATATAAGTTTAGGTCAATAATACATACGCGTAAGGAAACGTATTACCTTATAAGGTTTATCACACCTAGTAGTACTACTCATTATTACCCAACCACGTTTGTGTTAACGGTCCAGTGTGTAGGGGACTTCCTTGTGGTATTCGAAAACACTTATGTAATAACGGATTGTCATTGTGTCGTATCTTATGAAATCAATATTTGTAATAATATGTAATCTCTCCTGTATGTAGTAAAACAAGTAAAACATAAAAGGGGTTGTGAAACTCACCTTATAAGTAAAGTAACGGCTGATAATAAGAGAATAAGCGAATAACGAAACCTCGAGCGTAACGACTACGTAAGTGTGAAAACGTATCCTCGTGCATCTCCGAAATGTTCCGAACTGAATATTACCTCTAATAGGATGCTAGGAGTGTTTTGGAGTGTTCGTGAGAAGTCGGGATCAGAGAAAACGCGTAAAATCTCTCAAAACCGAATGAGGTATTTATAGGGCTCGGCCAGGGGTCCCGCACGATACGCGCACCCTGTAACCGCCTCACTCGCGCGACACGCACGGGCTAGTGGGCCTGTGTGCTTCCGGTCTCGTTGAGCTACGCAATAGGCACAACTCCTGTTTACCTCGCTTGCGCGTAGCGCGCGGGTGTGTAGATAAGGCTCTCTCACGAGCTGCCACGTATCCTGGTTAGTCGTGATCGTTGCTGCCACGTGGCAGCAGACTTGCCATGTATCAGTGGCTTCTGCCACATGGGTGGCTGACTCACCACTCGATCTCGCATGTGGTGACACGTGGTGCACGTGTCACTGCGTGGTATTTTCCTGAGCACGACTGGTTAACTTGTTTTCATGTTTCCCGTTTCGTTCAGACTCCTTTTCGTGCGCGGTTTTCGCCTACGTTCACAATTTTCCATTTCCTATCTAACCATGTTAGTTTCACCTCCCAAGGAGTTAAAGAAATATTGGATCTATGGAAACTTGCATCAGTTTACTACTGTAATATGTTTTTATTTGACTTTACCGTCAAAGATTTCGAATAATCCCTCGATGAAATAGTATTTGCCAACAATGCGTATTTCATCGATCAGGATAACTAAATATTCATCCACAAGACACTTCTTCACTAAGTTCTTGCAATGTTTTGAGTTCATACAAGGACCGATTATTTCAAAGATCTTGGATAGTTCGATGCTAGCCTCATTTTCTTTTCAAAAGCGTATTAATTCATATATCTTTTAAAAGAATTTTGTTGCTAAAATTTGAACTTAATAGGTTTCGGTTTTTATCAATATAGCTCTCTCTGGATTTCTTTTGATTTGAAGACTTTAACGATTTTAGTCTTGAATCATCTCAGAGCTGATAATTGATTTCAAAAGTTGTGTCATCCACCTCCTCTCAATGTGACGGAGGTTTGGCACTTTTGAACATATATAATGCCTAAAACAGAACGCATTAGATAATACTATGGTAAGTGTAAATTGTGTGTCCCAATTGCCGCTGAAATCTACTACACAAGTTCTCAACCTACCTTCAAGGTTTTGTATAATTCTTTTCGTTTGGTCATCAGTTTGGGAATGATTAGCAGTACTCAAGTTTAAATGTCTACCCAACGCTTTCTAAAGTGTTCGCCAAAAATCTTGATATGAAACGGTTGTCCTTATCTGAAATGATTGATACAAGGACGTTGTGTTTTATTATGTTTTCTGTGATACATCATATCTATATCGAGTATTTGGATTTTTAATTTTTATTGAGTTTAGGGTTTCTCAATTTGCCAAACTTTGGAAACCAAATTTGATTCATGAAATAATAATGTAACACCCCGAAATTTGAATGTTGTGATTACGAGAATTAAATAAACTTTCCATCTGATTAGTAACATTCTTCCGATTAAATTCCAGTATTTAGGACCTTAGTAATTCTAACGGTACCTTAGTTTAACTCGATGATAATATGATATAAACGCTTTTATTATATTCGTATAAGTATTTAGAAGCGTTTAAGTGTATGCTCAATTTTAATTCGAGCAACGGTTCGAAAGATGCACGTAAAACGATGAAGCGTCCGGTAGATCCCGAACGAAGCGGGAAACGCAAAAACAAAGTTAACCAGTCGTGCTGAACCAGACAACGACACGTGTCTGACACGCGTCAGAATTCTTGATGAGTCATGGGTCCACGTGGCATAATCTGGTTGGTCAATTGCCACATATCAAGGAGGGACACGTGGCGAGTTCTGGCATGATGACGAGGCGACAAGTGGCATCACCGGAGTGGGCGACGTCACCACCACCTACGCGTGTCATGCCATATTCTAGTCTAAAGGTGCGCGACGTGCGTTGCCTCCTAGACTTTGCCTATAAATAGAGGCATTCGGGAGAAGAGGAATCCGTCTGTTTTCTCTGATACCGACTTCTCACAAACACCCATAAACACTCTTAGGATACTAAGGGAGGTTCTACCCGGTTCGGATCATATCGGAGACGCTCGAGAGACGTTATTACGCTCATGGAAGACGGTGGAGCTCGTGACTCATTAATCTCTATAGTCATTGTTACGCCAGTTTTAAGGTGAGTTCTTCAAGCCCCCTTTAACTGTTTTCAAATGCTTTCGGGGCCTGGTATGCATACGTAACTTTTTTAATGTTTTTAAACTGTTTACGTTGTTTTGTATAGCTGTTAAGTTTGATAAACGTATTTTGTGATATATACGTAGCAATTTTGATATAGATCTATAATCTAAGATGATGATTGATATGAATTGGAGAAATGTTGGGATTATAGCAAAGCTAGACTTTTATATATTGATGATGTGGAGGGCTAGTGGCTG
>WOUH02058032.1:0-10825 GCA_009936405.2 Stevia rebaudiana
GGGGGGGGGCCCCCCCCCCCCCCCCCCCCCCCCCGCGCGGGGACTCCTAAATGAATCCGACTCTGGCTAAAGTTATCTCGCTCTCACATACGTGGGTGAACAAACCACGGATTGATATGCCAAGATGTTTTGTAAGCATCTTTAGTTGTGTTCTAGTATAATAATTATTCTTAGTTAATTTTAGTGTCATCAAGGAGATCTTAGTGTAATTAGATTTACTTATAACAAAACAAAATTTAGAATATATAGTATTTGAGTAAAGAGGTGTGGAGTGCACATTCAAGGCTATCCTAACATCGATAAGAAGCTCTAAGGTGGATAGGGGCGAATCCCCTATATCACAAGGATCTGGGGCGGAGCTTCTCTGAGGTCGGGCGTTATTAAAGGGTCTAAAAGGCAAACAAGTGTTTGATTTTTTGAACCTATACTTTCAAATGTTCTAACTTTTTCAAAACTTTAAGAAAGCCCGATAGCCATTTGAAAAAGTCAAACAACCATTTAAGAAGTTTGAAAAGTTCAAGACCGTTTCATGTATTTTTAAATAATTGTTTGCTTGCTTTGATATTAGATTTTGGATGGTGTGAAAATAGCACAATGTACACAACATATTAGTTTCACCCACTAATTAGTACTCTTTGTAGCTAACATGCATGTCTTTTTTATGTTGGTCAAAATTTCCTAAAGTACATAGTGAATATGCTTACAAGTTCGTTAATTTCGCCAAATTCCCTATTGCTTGAGTGATTGATCCTGTCAAACCTGTATTGTAAGATAGATCCCTACATACGAAAACAACTATAAAGATTTCTAGAAACCAGACCAATAGAAGTAATCCATCTAAAACAATAAAATCAAAGCACTTACAGAATCTGTAATTCAGTAAACTGTCCAATGTCACCAGGTAGCCCACCGGTCAATCCCGTGCTTGACAAAATCCTAAGAGTTCGAATAAAGATTTGAACAAAATGATCGAAACCAAAAACAATAGGGCACTTGTTTGTAGATCACTTAAGGAAGCTAAAACTGAAGAGCTTACATCGAGGTCACTCGCGAGTTGGTGCATGTGATACCAACCCAACCACCACCACACGGGTCCGAACCATCGATCCAGCTGTTGAGTGGTGCGCCCCGCCAAGCATCCTTGAGAGCCTGTAAAGCAACACCTGCAACATACATATAGTGCTAAATATATATTTAACTTGTAGGAAAAATAATAGTTTAATTGTAAAATGTATTCATTAATCAGTTTATAAACTTTATAGGACGATCTTTGGAGCAACTGGTAAGGTTGCTGCTTTGTGACCTTTAGGTCATGGGTTCAAGCCGTGGGAAACAGCTTATTGCACAAAAAGTGCAGGGTAAGGCTGCGTATATCAAATCGCGAAGTGATCCGGCCCCTCCCTAAACCCTGCGCAGAGCGGGAGCTAGGTCAAGCACCGGCTATGCCCTTTTTTTTTTAGTTTATAAACTTTATACTTCAAGATTTCATACTCTTGCAATTCTTCAACAATAATGAATTCTAAAAAGAAGATAGTGTACTTACGATCGCTATTCTTCTGGGATGTTGCTGTGGAAATTTGTAAGAATATGATTAGTACAATTAACCGTCTGATTCTTGCACTCATCTTGCGGAATAATGTATCCAAAAATGAACTACAATAAGCAATTAATGCTGGTTCAAAATTCAAATGACACAAGTTGCAACCTTTGACATGATATCATGATTAGAAAGCATAAACTGATTGATGAATATTATAAGTACAAGTAGTGGAAAGTGATACAGGAAGATTATACGGATTGTCAACTTTGGCTCTTTCTTGTAAAGTAGGTAGCACAAGAACCAATTGCATGTAGACATGTGTCATGTATTGGTCCCATAGGCTTTGTGATGTGTGTTGGGGTAAACTGAATCATTCAACGTTGAGTTGATCAAATGAACATTAATTTTTTTTCTAATGTTAGGTTAACTGAAAGCGACTTCCTGATAGTAACATTAATTGACTTAATATACAAGTCAACAAAATATCATTTAATCAAAACCAATATGACCGTATCAAACTAAGTCTTAAGACTGTCATCATTATATATAAGCTTGTACTCCATTTAGTTAGCAAAAAGAAAAAAAAAAAGAAAAACAATATTTGATGCCGACAGTTCGTTTAATGAAAACTTGTTAATATTTTAATAGGAAAAAAGCATTTTTATCGCAATTAAATTCGTTAATCAAACGACAAACCAAAAACAATGTAACCCCTTGACGTGGTCAGAATATATGGTGTCGTGCTTCTCGAGCACGTACTTTGATATGCAGAGGCACCTTAACAATAATTTTAAATAAAGCTACAGTTAAATGAGACCTAAGTTTATTTTTAAAATTAATAAATGTTTTATTTGGTTTGAGATTGTATAATCTCATAAGTATAAGTTGACACATATCAATTTGCTGGAAGAGACGACGCATGCGGCATTTAGCAAGGCCAACGTGAACAATATAATCAACCATAAAATATAATCGACACTAGACAGGTTAACCTTTCCACCATCTCTATTTTACTTAAGACTTGAAAAACATATATGAATATAAGTAAAGGCTAACAACAAAAACATCCATCTTCTTCTTGAGTAATAAGGGAGAACGGTATACCATCGGTTAGATGGTTTGGGTATGGGGTAACCGATCGGGTACACTGCCGTCATCCATGCGGGTACACCAAACAGGTAATATTTTTGATTTGCGAAGTTCGATTCTGGCACTCCTCCAACGGCTATAAAAAGAGCCGTTGAACGACTATCCCCATTTAATAAAAAAAAATCCAAAAATCTCATTATAAATACCCATTAACCATGTCATATTTCTCACTACCTTCTCATCTCTCAAATACTCACCAACAAAAAAAAAACACTATTTTCTCTCCAAAAATTTCCCAATTGATCCTAGTGGTAAAAGAAAAAGAGGTGGTGACTAGAGTTCACGTGGTGGTAGCGATTCGGGTTCTCGCGGTTCAACCGGTGGTGTATCGCATGGCAGTTCGAGGGGTGCCAATTGGAGCTTGTCCTGGAGGAAAAACGTGAAATCGCAAAGTTGTATTGTTGGGCTTGCAGTTTTTAGGTTCTATTTTTAATTAAAAATGTCATTGTATTTCTTATATTTATTTTTAATGAAATGTTTAGTTGTTTATTTAAAATTAAAAAAAAATGAATTATGGTATTATGGTAGTGCCATCAATTATGGTACTTTGGGATGAATTAAGATACTTAACAGGTGGCATGATTTGATAGGTGGTAATTATGGTACTTTGGGAGGAGACTTAGGGTAACACTCCCCTCACCCTAATATATACGGAGTGTGCATTATGTAAAGCTAATCTTATAAAGGAAACCATTTAACTCAATTTGGGTCCTTTATATATGAGTAACACATGTTTTACTCAATCCAGGTCCTCCATTTTAAGATATAACACATTTGTACATGTGTTAGATGTGTACAGTTAAAATGGAGGGCCTGCATTGAAAAATAGAGAGTCCAGATTTAGTTTTTTGTTAAGTACTCATGAGCCGGTCGTCTCTTTTGGAGCAACCTCTCTATTCCTACGAGGTAGAGGTAAGGTTTGTCTTCATCTTACCCCTCTCAGACCCTACCTTTAGTAGGTGGGATATACTGAGTACGATGATGATGATGATGATGATTAATTATCTAAGATGAGGTTAACATAATACACACCTCCAATAAGACTATATATATTTCAAGTTAAAATACGACTATCAGATTCAAATCAGTGTTTCTCCATGATGACTACTTTAATTCTAGTATCAGATACGTACCATAACACATAACAAATTAACAACTTTAATGATGAACAAATTTTTGAGGAATTATTTGAGAACAACTGCTGCATTTCTAAGAGCAAGATATCTTTGCACATACTCATTAGGAAGTGATCTTATGAGCTTGAAGACTTCGGTGTTTGCATACCGTAGATGGGTTCTCGGGTCACTATACGGGGCCTGCATTTATAATTTTAAAAATTACTTTTACTGCAAGCAACATGTGTTGAAACACTTACTCCAATATTGCAGGTAAGACACTATGAAAGATGTTGAAAAGGGTCGAAATGGATACTTTTTTGGTACAGGTCGAAACGGTTGATTTTCTAGTTTTTTCATAATATTAGTGTGTCAAAATGGTTACTTCAGTTTTATTAATTGTTATAAAAAAAAGATTCATTTTAGAGATTTTATGTATTAAAAGTACAGTTTGGATGACTTGCAACTCGTTTGACCCCCCCGTTCCCTTAAATTAAACCAATTCTAGATAAGATTAAGAACACGACCTGAATCAACCTATTCATAAGTTCATAGGTAAACGGGTCAAAAATTATTCAAGTGAATGCACAATATTAAATCCTAAATTATGCGCATTAGCATTAGCATTAGAAATACTGTACAATTGGCAAAATTGATAGGTTGGATGGGTTTGGTTGACTAAATACAATTTTTCTCCAAATTCATATTCTAATAACTAATATGCTAAATATGACTTCAAAAACCATATGATAAGGTTTAAAAATAAACTGACATAAGAGTTTGTACCCTTTAAATATATATGGAAGACAATTTTCAACTTTTTCAACCCATTTGACATGTTCTCACTTTAGCTAAATCTTTTGATTTTACCAATTCGACCCTTGAAGAAAAATAGAAGCCCGAATCAACCCATTTAAAGTAAAGGGGTCGAATGTCAATATTGCCATCTCTAATAAGATGATTCATACACAAAGTAAAAAATATTGAATCTCCCTACAATATCCAATATTTACATACCTCAAATCCAGTTACATCACAAATTTGCTTCCGAGGATGCATTGATGGTGGTGACTCAATATTAACATCTGCAAGATTATACAAAATGTTCACATGGTTATGTAATTTGAGAACACTTTGTTAATCATAAGCTATATCTGCATTTGCAAAACCCTAAATTTATATAAATTTATACACGTGTGTCAAAATGAGAACATGATGTTACAACTTCATCATCAAACTTGATAAATTTGATATGTTTGAAATCAATGACAACACGTAAATAAATCTAAAAGAATTAACAAAAAGACCAACAAGTCACATATATACATGTGCAAGAAAAGTATATAAAAAGCCCCAATTTAAGTGATTCTATCAGACTTTGCATATACAAACGGATACAATATGCAAAAGGATCAATATTTCAGCGTTTTACAAGTAACAAAACGATACGAACTCACAATTTGGTTCATCAGCAGGATAATTTTGATAATTTTCAGCTTGTATGATCTGTTTGAGATGTTTCCAATGCCTCCCTCTAGCTTGCCCTTTTGGGTACTTTTCGTGCATCTGAATCTTTTTGAAACGAAAGTGTGTGGGTAAGATCATCTCTGATTCTATCACCTCTTGCTCCATCTTACAAGTCAAAAAACGGAAGAAACTCAGATATTATTCGAGCTCAATATGAGAAATTGTGCAAGAAATTATGGACTATATACAGTATAAACCCTAAATTCGTATAGAACAAACTTATAAAGAAGAATAAACAGAAAACAATCAGAGAAGATGTACCTGGAATCTCCTTATTCAAAGCTTTTCGGTGGAAAAATAATCAGAAATTTGAGAGAAACGAAGACTGTCAAGCAAAGCAGCGATTCAGATGAAAGTATGGAATCTCCGATTGGGGTAAGCGGACAAGGAAAACCCATCCAAATTAGCTTGATTGGAAACGGGTCGGGTCGGGTTGGTTTTTAGAAATACTAGACATTTTAGTAATACAAGTGTCAAATAAATACATTTATTCATAATAATGGGAGGTCTTGGTTCAAATCTCATCTGAGACATATTTTCAGGTTGGGTCAGAGGATTTCTCACATGAGTGAGTTTCTTCCATGATGGTGTTCTTGAGTGAGTCAAGCCTGGAGCGTCAAAATTAGTATGGACGGCTGACATCCCGTCTCATAAAAGCTCGCTAGGATATTGAGGGTGGTTCCAAACGTTGTTAAAAAAAAAGATCTATTCATACCATACTAGATTATAACCTGTGTATTATACGGGTTAGTGGATATAAAATTTGTTATACCATGTGTATTACATAATTTAGTGAATTAAAAATATTTAACTTCAGATAACTGAAAGTATTTTACTAACTTAATAGTATTTTTCTAACTTTAATAGTCCAAAAATTAATTATATATAAATATTGATCATACCTTAATAATAAGAGTGTGTAGTGAGTGAGTACATGAGCTTGAGGGCACCAGCTAGGCTGTCACGTCCCTAACCACTCCCTTCAAGTGATGGAAGGTGTGAGGGTGGATGGAATGATGGGATCACGTCGTGATGAGTGGATTTTTATTTTATATACAACCAGTTGCACATTTTTTGTTTCACGTTTACTTGCTTGCCAGACAATCAATCAGTCTCACCTCACTTATTCATCACACGTAACATAATATTATTTTAAACTTTAATTTATAATAATAATAAAAATAAATAATTATAATAATAGTAGTATTAACAGTAAAAAAAATGTAGTAGTAGTAGTGATAATAATAATAACTAGTCTTTTGTTATTGTTATTTTCGAATAATAAAACAACAAACAATATAGTTATGGATAAACGGTATTTTAATTTAGATAAGGTTTATTTAGTCATAACGTTAACATCTGATATATCTATCAATACTATTAATTAAATAAAATAATATAAATAAGGTTGAAAATTAAGATAATGGCACGTGATATTTTTTTTAAATGTTTTATTAGAAGTAGATAAGTTAGCATGTTTGCATATCCATCATTTGAGTCTCCAACAATGATTCCAATAATTACATATCTGATTTGCACTATGGACGAATATGCAAGCATACGTTTCATGCTTGTTTGAGTAATAGAAATAAGATTCCCCAATATCATCCCGGCAGCCGTGAGGTTGACATGAAGATTTAGAAGATGGTGCATTATTGGATGTCCGTTATTATACAAATAACTTACCATAGCGTTAAAGTTGAAGACGGAAGATAGAATGCGACAATAGCTTCTGTCGCATAGAAGTTTCATGCAATGGCTCTTTCGCATGCAATAAAAGACTTAGTATAAATAGGATGCCGACTTTGTAACACATGGGGTTTGCGCTTGTCACATTATAGAGAGTTGATGTTCTTGGGTTTATAGAGAGAGAAAGTAGTTTTTCGAAAGAGAGAAAGTAGTCTAAGCTTAAATTCTTGATCAAACTTGTAATATTTGATTGTCACGTCTTTGAAATCTCTTTCTCTTGATTAATCAAATCCAAAAACGTTTATTTACTACTTGATTTCATCATATTCAAATCACACTTTTAGATTGCGCTTGAAAGTGTGTTTTTGGTAGAAACTAGAAGTAATTCATCAAATCGTTGATAGAATCCGGTCCAATAAAATCAAACATTTTCTCAACTTAACGCTTTCGCAACTCTAAAAACTTTTAATGTGAGATTTCACGTTTAACGAGTAAATGTGCTTTAATAAACTATCATATAGAGTCATTCGACATGACCAATGACTCGATTCCTTACAATAAACCAACCCGTCACGCCTTCATTTACGGCTTCGGATAAGGTGGAAATTTTGGAGTGTGACAATAGGGTTTGGTCATTGACCATAAACCCTTTAGAAGTCAAAGTCTCTTGTTGACGGTCAATACTTATGACGAGCAACAATCATGTATGTTCCTTCAAAACTAACTTTGGTGGGGGTCCGAAGTTAGTTAAGCAAACCGGTATCTTTGGAAAAGCTTGATAATGTCTACATCAAACAAACATGTTCTAACATTATCCATACGAATAAGGCAACCGCTTGATCAACTGGAATTAATTATAATTCCATATTCAATTAATTTCATCATCACATCCTATAAATAGTATTATAGTAATATAATTAATATCAATGAAGAAATCACTTATTGAACAATCCACAAATCAAGCATACACGATTTAGTACTTCCACTTTCATCAAAAAGCTTCTTTATTTCAAAACCCCTTTTGATTATTTAAGTTTCTTCTTTGTTGTTACTGGATATTGTACCACAGTCTTAACTAGGGTATTATTATTATTATATATAACAATTAGAAGGTTGATCAACAGTAAAATTCACTCATTGGACCACATATCAAGTCTCTATTAGGCCACCTCATCAACTAATATTTTTTATTTTTTTCTTCTTTTTTATTTCAGAAAATTATAACTTGGTCACGCAGTTATTTTGCTTTGAAAAATTGTAAATTAAGCAAGGAGTGTAGTTTCCCATCATGACTTGAATTTATTATTTTTATTATTTACTAAGTCAAAACTGTTATATTTGTTATATTACATTAACCTTTTTGGCTATAAATAAAGTAATAAACTATAAGATTAACTGACTGTTATCTTGAGAACATAGCCTGAGCTCTTACATTTTAATGTGAAGGCCGGGGATTCAAATATGTCTAGGACGGTTTGAAGGACATCGGATGATAGATCGAATTTGAAATTATCCCGGGTTCGATTCGGATATGGGGCAAATGTTTACCCATTCCACCAGATTCCTGTGAATCTGGTGTCGTTGTAAATTCTCACGGAGGTCGAGTAATCAACCTTGATTACAAATTGTGATAGTGAGAAATAGACGTGAGAATTAATAAGTTAAAGTTTCTACACCCAAGTACATAGTGAGGTCCTTGCGCAACGCGCTTGGTGAACTTTCTAGTTTAATACAAGTTATAAAGTTACTCTATACTTCGTATTATGAATCTTGATTTCTATATTCCGCACATTACTTTCCAAATTCACAACATTATTGAAATCAATAATTTCTCAAACCACAGATTCACCAATTTGGGACCAATAACTAAGTTTATGATGTTGCGACACTTAATAACCACATACATGGATTATAAAGATCTAGTATGTGACACCCCGTAAATTCAGGTAATTTACACGTCACAACTGTTTACTATTTGTGTGCTATTATATTACGTGAAATTATTTATACATAATATTATGTGTTATGTGATAAATAATTTATTACTTGAAACAATTTCGTGAATGATTTACGAACGAAATTCGGAAATCCGGTATAGAAGTTATACGCGGTAACCGACGAAACACGGAGAACATATAGTAAACGACAAATAATAATATGATTATTATTATAAGAATGTCGAGAAACAATATCGTTAAGATAACTAACTGACATGATGCGTTAAATATAGTGTGAACCTAAACTATACCGGGATCAAACCAAACTTTTGTAGCCGGTAAACAAACCCGAGCGACTTAATATAAATTAAACAAAACTCCAATCCGAAGGTTATACGGACTCATATTAAACTGTGAACGTTAAAAATACTTGATAATAATGGGAGGTTGTATTAAAAATAAAAGACAAAAGATGAAGGTCTAACGGGTAACATTATAAATTAATTCAACCTTCTAGAAGGTAGATTTACACATTTAACAATCCTACGCACATACCTGACATTAAATCGAAAATAATAAAAAATAATAATAATAATAATAAAATAAATCAAAGTTTATCTAATAAAGATTCAAAACAATCTCATCCATAACCCTCCTGCCTTTGCTCAAAAACCCATCTCGTGAATCACTAATATAGTTGAGAACCTTAAGATCAATCCCTACGCATTACAAGTCAACAAGCCTCTAAATAATTCTCTGTCGATCTCTCTAGAAGAAACCATAGTATCACCATTCAAATAACATTATTAGCTTTGCATTGGATCTTGGAGTTCATAAGCAATCATCACCATTAAGAATTAAGAAGATTTGAAAGCACCCATAGTAAGTCACATGTTCTAATGATTTATTCTTCATCTACAATGATTCACAACTCCAAAATATCATGTATAAATCGAAATAATAATCAAACAACTAAAGAAAAAATAGTCTGTTACGTTCTGAAATCTTGATATGTATTGATCGAATGATAACTCATTGATAAGTAACCTTTTTAATCGATTCGAAATCCCAAATTAAGTTTAAGATGTTAGCTTTCGTTTGGTACTGGTCTTGTAATTTTTAGAGTTCGTTTGATATGTTTTTGCAAATTACCAAGCTAGAAGGGCAAGTCGGGAATTTTTGACAGGTTCTGTGCTATATGTTTACGTGAACTGGTGTTGATGTGCATATCCTTTTATGATGATTCTTAAGTTTTTGGAAAGCTACATGTCTTAACTAAATGTGGCCACTGGCCTTGCATGAAAATAATGTGTTATGAACCTGTTATGAAATAAATGGTGACAGCATGCTTAACTGACTGAAATCTGATAGGCAGTCATTGTTTTCTGAATAACTCGAGTTGTATTAGTTTGATTTTCATGAATCATAAGTGTTTGGAAAGCTAATACAACACCTAGGTTCTGAAATTTTTGGAGATTTTTACAAGGTTGTTTAATGGGTCTAAAATGCATGAGAACATGTCCCATATTTGAGACAGATTCTAGAATATGAGACCTATGTTGAAAATTTATAAAAGTTGCATGTTATGGTGAAAACCTAGTTAGCAAATGTTATGAATAATTTGTATGTATACTATTTCATGTAAAGTAGATCATAAACATGTTAATTAGTTAAATGTCATCAATGTGATACGTAATGGTCATTGAGGGTAGTATTGGAATATAAATTGTATGTCTTACATATACATGAATTGCATGCAATAATAGTAAGATGACATCTAAGGTTTTTACATAAAGTTGCAACATGTTTGTTATGATACTTGCTAACGATAACTAGACACCCACATAAAGTTAAACCTGCATGAAACC
>WOUH02058043.1:0-10825 GCA_009936405.2 Stevia rebaudiana
AAGTTAAACCTGATGGAACTCGTTGCTTCATGAACAGAATCTGGGTACCAAGACTTGGTGATTTGAGAAATCTAATACTAGATGAAGCTCACAAGTCAAAATATTCGATACATCCGGGTGCGGATAAGATGTATCATGACCTCAAAGAACAATATTGGTGACCAAATTTCAAAGCCGATATTGCTGCCTATACAAATAAATGCCTAACTTGTTTGAAGGTTAAGGCAGAACATCAGAAGCCATCTAGTTTGTTAGAGAAACCAGAGATTCCTTTGTGGAAATGGGAGTAGATTTCCATGGATTTTATTACTAAACTCCCATGAACATCAAGCAGTTACGAAACGATTAGGATCATTATTGATAGATTGACCAAGTCAGCTCTATTCTTACCCATACGTGAAGATTATAAAATGGAGGCATTGTTAAAGATCTATATAAAAGAAATAGTGACTTTACATGGTATTCCCGTATCAATTATTTCAGATAGGGATAGTCGTTTTACTTCAAGATTTTGGTAAACACTTCAAATGGAGTTAGGTACGCGTTTAAATTTGAGTACTGCTTACCATCCTCAAACAGATGGCCAGACGGAAAGAGCTATACAAACTCTAGATGATATGTTTAGAGCTTGTGTAGTAGATTTTGGAGGCAGTTGGGACATATACTTACCATTGGTAGAGTTTTCATATAATAACAGTTACCATACCAGCATTAAATGCGCTCCGTTTGAGGCATTGTATGTTTGAAAGTGTCGATCTCCGTTGTGTTGGATGGAGGTGGGTGACACTCAACTCTTGAAAACTATCACGGGTACTGAGATGGTACAAGACACCACTGATAAAATTTTCAAAATATGTGAACGAATCAAAGCTGCAAGAGACCGTCAAAAAAGTTATACTGATAATAGACCGAAACCTCCTGAGTTTGATTTTGGATACAAGTGCGTGATGCTCATTTCAAGGAATGTTCTCATTATTTAGTTGGTAAGCGAAACAGAGTTACCTTTAAGAGTCATCCTCTTCTAGGAAGGATAGTATACTTAGCTTGGTACATTCCGATGTATGCGGTCCCATGAAGACTAGATCATTTGGGGGTTGCTTGTACTTTGTCACATTCATTGATGATCATTCTATGAAGGTTAAGGTATACTCCTTGATACCTAAAGATCAAGTGTTAGATGTATATACGCAGTTTCATTCCTTGGTTGAAAGACAAACCGAGAAGAAGCTTAGGTGCATTCGTACATATAATGGAGGTGAATATATTGGTCCCTTTGATGCTTATTGTAGGGATATGGGTATTAAACACCAAAAGACTCCCTTGAAGACACCACCACTGAATGGTTTAGCAGAACATATAAATAGAACATTGGCTGAAAGAGTTAGATCTTTGCTCTCACATGCATGGTTGCCTAATTCTTTTTGGGGTGAGGCTTTAAATACCGCAACACATGTTATAAATCTTACTTCTTGTGTTTCTTTGTCTTTTGATGTTCCAAACAGGGTTTGGAGTGGCAAACATGTTTCTTATAGTCATTTGCGGGTCTTTGGACGCAAAGCTTTTGTGCACATTCTCAAAGATGAAAGATCCAATCTTGACGTGAATACTAAGCTATGTACATTCCTTGATTATGACCAAGATATGATATAAAGAAACTTTTAAGAAGTCATGATGTCATGTTTATGGAAGATCAGTCTTTGAAAAATATTGAGAAGGCAAAGACATGATCTTACAGATGTAGACTCGGTTCTTCCATTGCATTCTCAGACATAAAATGGATATGATATTCATGTAGATGAACAACATGGTAATAATGATATTGATAATCCTGATCAGTCAGAGGTAGGTGAAGGCTCTCATCCAGAGTTGCCAGTACCAGATATGCCTAGATTTGTCCCACTTAGGCGATCTACCTGAGATCAACATCCTTCCACTCATTTTTCTACCGATGATTATGTCTTACTCACTGAGGGGGGAGAACCCTAATGTTATGATGAGCCTATGGAAGATGAACACAAAGGGAGTGGGTTGAAGTCATGCAAGATGAGATGAATTCCTTATATGAGACCAGTACCTTTAAGTTTGTGATGTTGCCTAAGGGTAAAAGATCCTTGTAAAACAAGTGGGTCTACAAATTGAAGTCTAAAGAACATATACCTCACGACCTAGGTACAAGGATCAATTTGTGGTTAAAGGGTTGAGTCAAAGAAATGGTAGAGATTTTGATGAGATTTTCTCTCCATTCGTGAAGATGAGTTCTTCACGTTTGTTCTTGGTTTGGCTGCTAGCCTCGATCTTGAGGTTGTGCAAATGGATGTCAAGACTATATTCCTTCACAGTGACTTGGATAAAGAAGACTAGATGTGTAAACTCTAGATAAGGCTACCAAAAGACTACTTCTAATCATTGTGTTTTCTTTCAAAGTTTTGGTGATGATGATTTCATTATTTTATTACTCTACGTCGATGACATGTTGATCGTTGGCAATAATGCAGGTAGAATAGTCCAACTGAAGAAAGAATTAAGCAAGTCTTTTTCTATGAAAGACTTGGTCCAACAAAACAGATTCTTGGCATTCGTATTTCTAGAGACCAAGCTTCTAAGAAGCTACACATGTCACAAGTGCAATACATTGATAATGTGCTTTGTAGATTCAACATCGCTAAAGCCAAAGCCAAAGCAGTTAGTTCACCTTTTAGTCGTAACTTTAAGCTAACCGATAAACATTGCCCTTCTTTTGAGAATGATATTGAATAAATGGATAAAGTTCCATATGCCTTTGCATTTGGAAGCTTGATGTATGCGATGGTTTGTACAAGGCCTAATATTGCCCCTGCAGTTAGTTTTGGTTAGTCGTGTTCCGTCAAATCCTGGTAAGAAACATCGAGATAAAGTTAAGTGGTTCCTTAGATACCTACTTGGTACCTCAAAATTGGGTTTAACATTTGGGGATGAGGAAGAGAAACTTGTTAGTTATACGGATTCTGATATGACAGGAAATAAGAACAACATGAAATCCACTTCTCGATACTTGATGACTTTGCAGGAGGAGTCGTATCATGGCAATCAAGCCTACAAAGGTGTGCTGCTTTGTCTACTACGGAGGCTGAGTATTTGTCAGTAACAGAAGGTTGTAAATAATTATTGTAACTCAAAAGATTTCTGCAAGAGTTTGGCTTTATGAAACAACGCTACATGGTTATTTGTGACAATCAAAGTGATATTCACCTTGCAAAGAATTCTACTTTTCGTAAGAGAACAAAACATATCGATGTGTTGTATGATTGGATTAGGTATGCTCTTGAAGATAGGTTGTTTGAACTTGAAAAATTCCACACCGATGAATTCTTCCGATATGTTGACTAAAGCTCTAGCAAGGGAGAAGTTGAAGATTTGTTGCTTGAACGTCGGTACGACGAACTCATTCTAATAGACAAAATGAGGGAGATTTGTTGGGATATTTATCACATGATAATAGCCCATGGCACAACCAAATAATATGGAGTATTAAAAAAAAAGGTTGTCTGGTAGTATGCGTGAGAGAGCAAATCATCAGGCAAAAGAGAAGAGTAGAAGAGAAGACACAATTTTCGTATTTTTGATCTAGCTGCAATATTTTTATGTTTCAACCAAATAATATGAAGTAAAAAAGACAAAAAAGGTTGTCTGGTAGTTTGTGTGAGAGCGCAAATCATCAGGCAAAGAGAAGAGTAGAAGAAACCATTTTCGTCATTTTTGACCTAGTTGTAGTATTCTTCTGTTTCCTGGAGTTTCAACCGTCGGGTCATCTTCATTTTTCATAAAGCTTCTTAACAAAATTGAGGCGACCATATCAAACAATTGAATTGTTTTCATCACGTCCGAAAGTCGGGTTTTGAACCCTTTGTTCACTACTGCAGTTTATCGGTAGCTTATTTTGTTTTTGTCTTTGATTTGGTTTCATATACTTGAGGTTATAGATTCCAAGTGTATGATGGTTGTTGTATGTCTCTAGTATACATAGAGAAGACTTTGTATTGCTCTTACTTGGTGATAGTAGATTTTAAGCGGCTCTAGTAATCCCGTTGTTTTTACTCTCACTTTTTCCACGCTAAATTTGGTGTTAATTTGTTACATTAGTATTCACTATTTGTTTATATTCATTTGGGTCGGAAAAAGTTTGGTTAAACGAAGATAATTCTGTATTTGTTGTTTACCGTTTGTGACCAGGTTGCGTTTTTCCCAATAAGAAGATCCAAAGAATATTAGAACAGTGAAAGAATTTGGACAATTTCTTTCGATGCGGCGTCAATCAAGAAAATAATTTGCAAGGATAAGCAATCAACTTTTGGTCACATTGATCGAGAGAAAAACACGATTGGAAAAGCTTTCAAAATAAATTAAACTTCTTGACACAGACAAATTAAGATAACGGATAAGATTTTTTTTTATTGGAAACAGGAGTTATTTCCATTGGTGTGGTGCATAGAAAGAAAAATTAAAAACGGAAGTCACGTGAACAAAGTTTCACGAATTTGTTTACTCGGTTCATGCCAATTGCCAAACACGGTTTACTCGGTGTATTTAATTGAGGGTAATTATAATTATTGAGTTATGTTATTTGATTAAACAACAAGCTTTCAAGGTGAGAGAAGGAGCAGGTCCGATCAAAATAGACTCCTTACTAGACTTAGAATAAATTAGTGCGCAGTTGGTTGAGCATTTGTTTGGTAGAAACTAGAAAAGAACACGTTTGATTGCGTTTTTTTCATTTGTTGAATACTTTTTCTCGCTTAGGAGAAGAATCTCAGTGGGAGGCTCAAATGCTTTTGGCAGAAAATACACCGGGTGTAGCGCGGTAGAAACGAAATAGCAGGGTAGTTGATATTCGTTTAGCGATTCGAAGACACACAACGGGTAGTTGTTGTCTTGTTGGTGTTTCACAAGCATGGGTGCATATCAAGGAGGAGTTTGACAATTTGGTGAAGTTTTGGTCATAGAAGGGTGATTTGTTTAGCATCAAGTAAATGGTAAATACGAGTGAGAATTAAAGCCACGAAGACTTTAGACGTGGCCGAGGGTCCGAGAGAGGTCGAGGTGGTAGTGAACAGACTCAACGGGATAAAAGCCACATCATGTGCTACAAGTGGAATGGGCTCGGGGTAGTGGAGAAAGGTTTATTGAGGAACAGGTTGTGAGCCGTTGATTTTTTTTTTTGTGCTGGATTATTTTTTTTTTGTACTGGATAATTTTTTTTATACTGGATTATATTTTTTTTGTACTAGATTATTTTTTTTTTGTACTGGATTATTTTTTTTATACTGGATTATTTTTTTTTACTGGATTATTTTTTTTTGTACTGGATACTGGATTTTTTTTGTATTAAAGATGAACGGTACACAAATGTTCCCCAGTTCCCCCTTTTTTTATGTTCCCCAATGAACCTTCCCCCGGGGTAGTGAACCGACACTATGATGAAGATTAATATTACAAGATTACGTGGTGATTGTTGGACTAATCTTGTAATATATAATAGTTAGGGCCCTATGTTAAGTGGAAACTTTTTATGTATTACATTGAGTTGGATAGTTAGAGTTTAAGCTTAATTAAAATATGTTAACGCTTTTTATTCAAGTAAGGGTTAGTAGTTTTATTAGAAATGGAGGTATATAAAGTTATTGTAATTCTTCGGTTTTAAATCTAAGTTTAAGATTTTTAACATCTATTGTATTTATCAGTTCAATCTTTGTCATTTTGGTGGATAAGAGTGACTTATAAGAACTTTATGCAATTTTCATACCCAAAAAGAAGAAATTAGGGCAGATCAGTTGTGGCTAATAGAATGTGCATATTTAGAATATCTCATACATCTAATTAGCACTACAGTTAGCTTTATTCTCGACCTCATATGTATGCTCTTCTAAAATACGAGATTGGTTGTAATTACTTATTGTGATTATCATTGCATGAAAGGCAAAAATTTGCTTCACCTGTTCAAGAAAATTGGATTTCTAGACCCTTTTGGCTTTATTCTATAGGACCTTAAGGCCTGGATCCCTATCCTACGAAGCAACAGTAGTGGCAACCTATACCCTCTTCTTGCATCTAACAACACCCGTGTTACATCTCCCTCAACAGTTGCTACTATTTCTCATCAACTTTGGTACCAACGGCTCGGTCAACCGAGCCCATCTTTATCGCATTCCCTTCAAAATTCATGTTCTATTTCTTATGAAAAACCCAATAAAAATGTGTCAATCTTTTGTGTTTGGGAAAAATACTATATTACAGTTTATTGATTTTTATACTTACACATTTTTACCATTTGACATCATCCATGGTGACCGTTGGATATCCCCCGTCCTAAAATCAGGAGATACCGTACATATTTTTCTTAGATGACAAAGCCAATTTTTTTAGACAAACCTATTAAGCAGTAAGTATAGTGTGTACAAAATATTTTGAACATTTTCAACCGCACCCACACACAATTTAAAAGAAAAATTAGAAATTTTCAATGTGAGAATGGAAGGGTATATGCCAATTCCGCTTTTCAACAATTTTGTCACTGTTAGGAACTAGATTAGATTTGTGCATATCTTTGTAGATTAGTGAGTTACTAGTGTATGTTTTGCTAGGTTTGTAGCATATTCATATGAAGCTAGTATTGGGCTAATAGTTAGTCTGGACGTGTCAAGTCTGGCCCAATTATGTAAGGCTTGTATACAAAGCCATTTTAGAGTCCATATTAGGGTTACGAATTTTGATAGCATGTTGAGAGCAGCATCTAGTTCTTAGTGATTTCATCTACCAAACGATTTGTTGCTAATAGTGAATTGTGTGCATTTGGAAGTTCATCTTCGTGTTTGTGTGTTTGATTCTTCATCTAGTATTATGTTCTTAATTTGTTATTTACATACCCTTTACTGGTTGATAATAACTAATAACTAAATATAACTGTTTAAAACACCTACTCAAAGACAAACTTGTTTAGAAAATTTGATCAGTTTCCGCATGATCTTGTGTTTCTCGATATCGTATTGAAAGATCCAGATTCAGGACTTATAACTGATATTAGAGCCTTTAATGTAGATTACTGGCTCGGTTATGATATCCTAAACAAGTGCTAATTAGTTGATATTTGAAACTAAGCTTACAAAATTTTGAAGTTTTTAGAAAAAACAATGTTCTTGATATTCATAGGATTTATGTCTTATTTCGCAAGTTTGATCTATGTGTAGTTGACTTAGAATCACGGTATTGGAATAGAAGATTAGGAGAATCAATTCAAATCTTAAAATCCTGAAAATAGGTCTTTTAACTTAATCCTGAAATAGCTTAAGTGTTTGTGAGCTCCACTAGCAAACTATGAGTAACTCTTAAACTCTTAGGCTCGGTCAACTTGCAATCTAGGCAACTCGCAAACCATTGATCTCGCAATCATTAAAATCTCACAAACATCAATAACTCGCAAACTAAGAAAAATACACGGGTAGCTCGTAAACAAGTGAACCTCGTAATCAACATCACAAACTCCTCACACCTCGCAAACATATAGCATCTTGCAAACCCTCTTTAACTCGTATACCCTGTTTGCAACGTGTGTGTCCGACATTAAATTATAATTTTGCTCTTAAATATTAATTCTCAAACAATTACTGAGAAATCATATATTGTTTGTTAGTAAATTGTTGGTTATCTAACTGCTTGTAAATGTGTTTAAGTTCTGCAGATTAATATTTCTTAATTGTAATGGATCCAAGCATTTCGACAATGATTCAACAATGAGAAGAGAAGTTTGACTGGTGTGAGCAAATGAAGGCATTGATATTAGCTGATGAAGGTGATCACGTGCACCCAACACAAACTGGAGAAGTAGCTGAGAGTTTGAAGGAAGATGGAGTGCAGTTTGCATTCATGGCTACCAATTATGAGGTACACAATAATAGTTCTCAAGCATGTATAGAAAACGTCAATTCATATAGATTGCATAATTCCAGTCTACTTAGAGACATAGAAGACTTAAGAAGATAGAATAACACCTTTAAATATAGCAAAAAAATGTACAAAGAAAAAGTAGAAGCTCAAAAATGTAAAAAGAAAAAGTAGAAGCTTAAAAAAGGGACATTATTGAATTACACATAGCTAGTGATAAAACTCGGTTGTATAGGGATGCTGGAGAATGAAATAAAAAATTAAATGTTGAACTTGATATCATTAAGACAAAATTTGCAAATGCTGATTTTAAATTTTAAAAATTGACATATCAAGTACGATGGTTAACAACATGATAGAGACTCGATTGAAGTGGCAAGATGAGAAGGGTAGTGGAATAGGCTTTAATAATGTGCCACCTCCTTTTGATGATTATATAGCTCTTCCAATCTCAGAAGAGGAAATGGAAAAGGAAAACGAGAGGGTCTTGACCTATGGTAAAACAGGTTGTTCAAGAAATAGTTGGATCGAGTTCAACTGAACCGATCAAACCAATTGTTAAGAGTGTGAGTGACTCTAATGCGTCTACTTCACGTGCAAATGAAGTGATAGTAGAAGATTGGACTGATGATGATGAGTGTGAAGATGATAATAATTTGGAAGTTGATTTCAAACTAAAAACACCCTCTGTTTTATCATTTAACTTTGCAAAATGTGAAACTCATGATAAACCTGTTGTGCTTGACTATTTGAAACCCGTTAAGTATTTTCAAAAACCATATAATGTTGCATGCTTATCCTAATTTGTTACATCTTCCAAAGGTGGCAAATGTGAAAAATATGTACCACCTAATATGAAAATACAAGATAAATGTGTATTAACCTTCCACAGATCAGAAGGTTGAAAAGCTCAAGTTCATACGTTCCCACTCAATTACTCACCTCGAAAGATTAAAAGAAGACTTAATGGTATTGCTTTTGTAAAACACATGACATGTTACCATAGTGGCACACCTGGTCACATTGCTAGAAATTGTATTCACCGCCAGTATATGCCATATTATCAAAGTAATCAAATATCCATAGTTTAGGCGAGGAAATAACCATCATTGCAAGTCAATGAAGGTTCCATCACATAAGACGATAAAGAATGTCAATTTCCAAGCCAAACCACAATATAAAAGTTGGAACAAAGTGAATTAGAAGCCCCAGACAAGTTAAGTCCAAAGGCCTAGACCAAACATAGTTCAGAGATCTAGTACAAGACTAACACAAAAACCAAGTTCACATCCAAATGCTTCTAACTCACGGCTTTGCTTAAAACAAATTCTTGAACAAAATGAATCTAGTTCTCAAATTAGTTCATCTCGTGGAACATTTAAATACCCATAATCTAAGTGGACATTAAAGGTTCAAACTACATTACCGAAGTCCTCACTTAATGTAATTCAATCATATTTTTTTTATAATATTAATGATATGTGTTGGCAAGAAGTATTATTTCATGATGTTTTAGATTTACCCAGATCTTCAATGTCTTGGGTTCCAAAGTTTAATTAATTCTGCATTATGTGTAGGACCAACTAAAAAGGAATATCATCAAACCATGGTATGTCCACAGTGGTTGTTCCAGGCATATAACGGATGACATCTTTCATTTGTCGAAAATTCAAATTTTTTAAGGGGGTGATGTGTCATTTGCAAGAGGAGAAAGAGAAAAAATCAGTAGTAATGTTTCTATGAGTTTTGAGGATGTGAACTATCATCCTCAATTGAAACATAGTTTGTTAAGTGTCTCGCAGATATGTGATATGGGGCATGCTACTCATTTCTCTAAGAAATAATGTTTAGTATTGAAACCAGGAATCATCAATTATGAGGATTGGATCCTAGTAAGCTCATAGAGAAAGGGAAATGCTTATATTATTGACATGAATCAGCAGCCTTTAAATGAGATAATATGTTTGTTTTTTTTTTTTCAAAAGTGTCGGGCAATGCTATGGCATCGTCGACTTCGCCATGCTAATGTGAAAACCCTTAACCATCTTGCTAAGAATGACATGGTTCAAAATATATCAGTCAAAGATTTCTTGATGATTGAAAAATGTGCCGCTTGTGCAAAGGGGAAACATCACCGCAAACCCCACAAACCAAAGTTGACAAACTCTATTGATTTGCATTGTAGTTACTTCATATGGATCTCTTCAGTCTTGTGAATGTACTTATTATTTCTCATAACTCTTACTGTTTAGTTATAATTGGTGATTACGTTTTACTTAAGTTTTCTTCTTGTACAAAAAGAGTGAAGCTACAGAACTGATCAAGCAGTTTATCGTACTTGTGGAGAAACAGAAGAATCTGAAGGTGAAAGGGATTCAGTGTGATAATGGAACAGATTTCTAGAATGCGGAGTCTAATAAATTCTATGCCGATAAAGGGATCGATAGATAGTTTAGTGAAGCAAGAACTCCTCAACAGATCGGGGTTGCTGAAAGAAGAAATAGGTCGTTATATTAAGCTCCACGAACCATGTTATGTGATTCATAACTACCTTCATTCGTATAGGCTGAAGTCATCAATACAACTTGCTGCGTTCAAATCGGGTGTTTATTAACAAATGACAGATGAAGACGCCATATGAGGTTTATAATGGAACAAAACCTTCAGTTGAACGTTTTAAGGTTTTTGGTGCCCTTGTACTATGTTACAGTTAGAAGTTGTGCCAAAGTTCAATTCCAAAGCCGATGATTGCTATTTTGTGGATATTCAAATCGCACCGCTTACCGAGTTTACAAGAAAGCTACTAAACAAGTGGTAGAGTATTTTGATGTCCAACACGATTAAACTCAAACGATTAACTCTCGAACACGTAATCAAATGGATTAAAACTAAAACGAAATCAATCGCGTAC
>WOUH02058131.1:0-10820 GCA_009936405.2 Stevia rebaudiana
TGTTAAAGACTTCACATAAGTTGTTTAATAGTATATCGCTTTTTGCCCTTCCTACAATACATATGTAACAAATTAACAAATTAACAAGTTAACAATATTTTATTAAATGAGTTCATACAAGTGAAATGATATCTAGCCTAATGCTTTGGTGGGATTTTACTTAACCAATTAAACAAACCATTATCTTCATTTTTAACTTCTGCCATTGCCTTTTCAAACTGTGGGATGGTAGTTGCACTAGCACACGTCCATAGTAGGTTTTTGAAGGACTCGGCCCCCTCTCCCAATTTTAACTTCATGTTTTGATGAATATGACAAAGGCAAAACCTATGTTCAGCACTTGGGAACATCTTACTTATAGCTGGAATTAGCCCCTAATATTCAATTTTTGGAATTTCCAGAGTAGAGTAAATTAGTCAACAATCACATGTCAAAGGTTATTTTATATATATGTATATATACAACAGAAATGTCATTTTGTTCAAATGATTACATAGGTTATTTAATACATATAACCATTCTGTCAACATGCTGTTCGAATTTAATATATTTAAACATTCTCTTCAATTTAATATATATAAGCATTCTATCTAAACACTCAATGATTACAGTCAATTTTTTAATATATGTATATAAACAATCAATGATTACCTTCATTTTTTTAATATATGCATGTAAACATTCTGTTAGAACTTCATATCTAATATTTACCAACGTACCTTTTGCCTGTCACTAATGAAGGTAAAATTGGAGTTGGATGCTACACCAAGATCATCTTTCAAGTGGTCTAAGAACCAACTCCAAGAAGAAAACGTTTCGGATTCTACTATGGCATATGCAACTGGGTATATGCCATTGTTGGAATCAACTCCCACAGCCATTAGAATTTGGCCAGGATAAGGGCCTTTGAGAAAACAACCATCAACACCAATAATATCTCTGCCACAAAGATTGAATCCTTCCTTCATAGCACCAAGGCATATGTAAATCCTTTTAAACTGTCTTGTTGAGCTTCCAGGGTTAGCCTCCCTCTCCACTTCAATCTTAACAGTGGTATTTGGGTTACATCTTTGCAATTCATCACAATATTCTCTAAGGAGTTCATATTGTACCATGTAATCCCCTTCAATCCTTTTAATAGCCAGCACCTTTGCCCTAAAAATCTTATGAATAGAAAGTTGGATTTGAAACTTCTTCTGCAACAAATCTTGGAGAGCTCTTATAGGAATGGTAGGATTAGTTTCAAGAATTGGTTGCACCTCCTTGGCAAGAAAACTTATTGTGCATAATTTCACTTGTCTAGTTTGAAAACATGAATGCTCATCTTTAAATGTTTTAACCACCCATTTATCCTCATTTAAAATCTTTGAGATGTGTAATACCCACGGACAAGTTGGAGTTGGTTGCTTCTTTTTGACTTTTTTCCCAGCCGATTGCTCTTGAGACCCACCTACTTCTTTAGAATTTCCACCTATAACCTCTTCTTGTGTCCCATTAAACACTGCCTTGGTACCATTACAAATTGCACGTAATCTAATTTTATCGTTTTTTACAATGCTAATTTGTCTCCTAGCGTCTACCGCATACTTCTTAAGTATGGCCTTAACCTCGTCCCTGTTGCTAAACGCTTGACCAACATAAAAGGGAGCAACAAACTCATTTGGGTTAAATTTCTTTTTGTGTTTTTTTCTAAGCTTTTTCAAGTTTCGTTTTAAAGGTGGGTCATTTTCTTCATCAGTTAAACTATCAAAGTCGTCAAGGTCTATATCATCATATTGAATATCATCAACTTCTTCATCCAACTCTATTCTAACTACTGATTGAAAATTACCCATATCCACTTGAACCTCTTCCACAATATTTTCTAAAAAATGGACGAATTTGACAATTTCATGTGAACCACAGGGACGAAAACTGCAATTAACTCTATTAAATATAATCATTTGAGTCCCTATTAGCATTTTAGTTTTTTTAATAAAATTTAATAGAAAAATCTAACTATTTTAGTTATTTGTACTCAAATGAATACAAAATGCAAACCACAAACCATAATGAATGAAAATAAAAACTTTGAACTCAAATGATAATTCGATGAAACCACATAAACGCAAATAACAATTTACTCTAATATATTTCCACATACCATCTTTTTGGGGAAAAAAAAATTATTTGAAGGTTTGAACCAATGTTTTAAAAACCGGTTTAACCGGTTGAACCGTGTTTCGTTCAAACACCCGGTATGATAATAGCCGGTTTTCAGTAGTGGTTTTTTCACTGTCGAACCGGCGGTTTAACCCGGTTGAACCGGTTCAACCGGCAAACCGGTTTTGTATCTAGGGTAAAGAAAATGCCCATGATGAAAATTTTGAATTTGAAAATACGATTAACTTACTGATCAATGTTTTAAAACTGGTTTGAACCGGAGGGTGACAGTGAATTCCATCTTTTAAGCGACAGTGAGCTTAACGCATTCAACATTCTAATGTCCGAGACATATCATACACTTTTTATTAACCACTGTGTGAAATTTAAGTACTTTTAAATTGATTTTTCGGTTATATTTTGATTATAGATTGAATTTTGGATTTTTTTTTTCTTTTTATAGAATATGTACTTTTAGATTAATTTTTAGTAGAAGTTGTAAATTATGGAATTAAATGGTTAACTTGTCAGACCGGTTGAACTGTCTGGCACAACCGGTTCAACAGGTTGAACCGTTTTTAAGCTAAATCTGGTATGATTAAAATACCGGTATTTAAAACATTGGTTTTTTTCACAAAATATAAATTTATTATTTTATTATTGTAAAGTTTACGGTAAAGTAAGTTTTATGTTTGAGTAATAATGTTTATTCCCAAATATTGATCAATTCATTTAGTATTGTGATCTTTGAGGAGTATTTAGTTATTTAATTAAAGAAATAGTGATTGATTCATTCGGTTTATTTATCTTGCAAATAAGTTTCCTTTCAAGGCATATGTTTGCTTTTGACTTATCTACCAACAGATCTATCTTGCTTTGTTTGCTTGTTTTATTTTATTAATGTAATATTTTTCTCTACGCCTGCAAACACAGAAAACGCTAAACACAGAAAACGCTGGCTTACTATGAAACCTCTGCCTCACATAAATATGCTAAAAGTTATACTCGAACCTATAACCTCTGCATTGAAAGACCATGGGTTATGAAATATTGTATATAAAAGTTTTACAGAAATTATCTTTACGATAACTAGAATTAACTATTAAATTATGTTTTCTTTAATCTTGTACCACTGCTTGATGCCTTGATTATTAAATGATGAGATACCCTAAATAAATTAATAATAGCATTCTATCCTAACATATTAGAAATTAAAAAAACAGAAATATTATACACGACCATAACATGACAGCTAAAAAGTAATGCGATAACCATGTCCCAAAAACAGAGGGCCATGCCATGTTCTCATGTGCCCAAACTTCTTCTATATTTAATGATATCAACAGTACTTAACAATAATAATATTCGGAAAAATAACAAAAAACCAAATTCACTAATAAATTATAATAAAAATAACATACAAAATTCTTTAACTAATAAATATGTAATTTTTATTTCACGTATTGCAATGCTGTAAGCTCAAATCTTCTTTCATTGGCTTATCTTAACGCGTTAATTGATATTTTATTTCTTTCATTATCTAATATTTATTAATTTATAATTTTCTTTCAACACGTGTTACTTAACTAATCTTTTATTCAAGTTAATTGTGTAACGAGTAACCAACACAATAATTCATATACGTACAAATAAACATCTTGAAATATTAACCAATGTCCAATGTCCACACTTCAAACTGACAATAGCAACCTCAAATTTTGGTTAATTTCTTGATTATAGAAGCATTTTAATTTAATCATTTAGCTACATTATTTATTAAAAATAGTACATATATAGAACTTTATTATATTTGGTCTAAATCTACAATAAGGTAGCTTTTCTTTTTGTATTTTGAATAAAACGATGCAATATAACAAAATTACTAACCATCCTTTGTTTATCATCAAAATCCATCTGAGACTGATCATCTCCGGCAGAACTCCGATCACCACTACCAATGGACAACTGCGATTTAGTCATCCAAAACCTCTCAAAGACAGCCATGAACAGAAACATAGATATCAAAATTGCAGTTGCGATGAATCCAAAGGAAATTGCATTCACAAATTTGTCAAAATGTGTCCAGTTATCATCTCTGTGTTCTTGCAACGATGGAGCTTCAGATGGTGACACGAAGCTCCAATGGCGAACATCAATTTGACCCATTAATATGTTCACACTTATGAAAGTTTAACTCATTGTTGTTTTACAAAAAAAGTTTGAGTATTTAAAAGAGCGTGCGTGTGTATGTTATCGGGACAGTTGATAAGCTTTGGAATGGAGTTTGAGGCATGCATGGATGGGGCCAGAGGTCTGGTCAGTGTTGGTTATTCTATGACAAATCCTAGTCTTTGTCTCTAAAAGATTAAAGAATATTAAAAAATTACATATAAAAATACAATTACTATATTCCATATGAAAAGGGGTAATATATCATAATGGGCTGAAAGCCCAAAGAAGAAAAGAGGCAATAGCCCAAAGGGCCCAAATAAGCCAGAATAAATAAATCCAAATAGCAGAAATAATGTAGCATTAAATGCTAGCCATGCAGTAATTAAAGGCCAACAGTGAAAGCATATCTGACATCTTGCAAGGAACGTTGGTGAGACTGCGTTGAGAGGTTGCACTTACTACATGCGTCCTACTTAGCATGCTACCTCAGTTTTTTACCAATTATTTTCACAAACACATTTTACCTCCAACACTAACATTCTTATCCTTCCAACATACAACCCTATTTGTACAAGTTATACATGCATATGTACAAATAATAAAGCAGGTTAAAAAAAAAAAGATGAAGGGCGCTGCACGTCACCACGTGCGACACCCAAATGCAACACACTTCCCAATAATCTCCAATGCGCACGTCCAGCGTGCTCCTTTCCACGTCAGCCACCGATGGCTTTTTTTTTCCTGCGATGGAGGGAGTCTGATAGAATGAAAGAAAAGGAGGGGATCTAGCAGAGGCGTCAGTAGGATCCTACCAAACCCAAAGGACAAGCAGTGGCAAAAGGAGGGCTATATAAAGGAAACTCAACGAAAACACAGAAGAACACAACAAATTCTCGTATCATCACTCACCCACAAACACATTCATGTAGAATCAGATCGATAGGAACTTGTAACCCACTCTTCATTCAATATACTTGGTCCTCGTACTTTTATATACCTAAGGGAAACAAGATTGACTTATTCATTGGTGTGGACTTGGTAAATTTATTGCAAGAACCCTATCACTATTACAGATGGATTCTACATGAATGTGTTTGTGGGTGAGTGATCGATGATACGAGAATTTGTTGAGTTTCCTTTATATAGCCCAGCCCTCCTCCTTTTCCCATGCTTGTCCTTTGGTTTCAGTAGGATCGTCTGCCAGATCCCCTCCTTTCCTTTCATTCTATAACCAACGTCCCTTGTCGGTTGTCGGATGTCAGCTATCTTTTCGGACAGCTCACTGTTGTCCTTTTGTTGCGCCGAAGCATTTAATGCTACGTACGTTCTGTTGTCTGGATTTATTTGGGCCCTTTAGGCTTTTGCCTCTTTTCTTCTTTGGGCATTGTGATATATTACCGGTTAGGTTAGAGAAGTTTGATAATCGAATGTTATTCACATTAATTTGATTACAAGAATAGATCCACATAATACAAAGAGATATACATGTCAATTTTGACTACCTAGTTTGACTAAGGTCATAAGACTGTAATTTACGAATTAAAATGCTAGTGGTGGGATCGGATTGTCCTTAATATGGCCCCTTAAGGGACGAACTAACGCGAGGCCAATCTTGGTTAGTAAATTATGAAACTTGGGTCTAAGCAATGGTTTTGTTAGGGCATCTACTAAAACTATGCGGTGTGTCCAGGTAATTAAGGGTGAGTAGGTGATTATGTGTGCCACAAAAAAAAAAATAGTGACTCACCTTGGTAAGTTGTTGGATGCAAATGGTGAGTGGGGGTGGGTGGGTAATCCTTATGCAATTATTGTTTTATTTTTTATTTTTTTTAAATATGCATATAAAATAAAATAAAAACATTACATTAATAATAAAAAAAGAAATTGCCAGATAATATTAATTAAGTTTCAAAAGTGTTAGTATTAGGGTATTGATGATCTTTTGTCTAAACTGGGTTACTAAATCTTCAAATCGGGCCATCATTGAATTTTATTTGTTTCAAGAAAGTAATAGAATATAAGACGTGAGAGTCAAAAGTTGTAATATATGTAATTATAATAAAATTTTAAAAAATGGTTGATTAGCATAAAAAAAGAAAAAAACAACCTAAAATATTTTCTAATTGAAGCACAAAATAATCATTCAAAAAAAAATTATGTTAAAACCCATAATTTAAATAAAACGTGAAAGTTGAGTGACTTAATTGTAAAACTTTTTAAAGTTTGTGACCTAATTAAAACACTTTAGTTACTATTTTACAAAGTTACCCCTAATAAAACATAAAAAAAAGGTCCCAAAAGTAAAAAAAAAAAAGTTACATTAATAATTTAAGGCAAATTGGATTTTAATAATCCCAACTTTGACATGTTGGCCTATAATAATCCCAACTCCGCAAAATTGTGACTACTAGTCCCAACTTTTATACCATTTATATGTGACAGTCCCAGCCAACAGAACCTAAATATGTTAGCATATTGTTGATGTGACATTCTGAACTGGTATGCTGACATGGCAAGAATTTGTTGACGTGATATTATGCCAAGTCATCAATACGATAACGGAGTTGGGTTTCGTTAGTTAAAGACTGCCACAAGTAAATGATATAAAAGTTGGGATTAGTAGTAACAATTTCCTGAGTTGGGATTATTACAGGCCAATGGATCAAAGTTGGGATTATTATACCAATTTGCCATAATTTAATACTATAGCCAAAAAATTCTTTGCCTAATACACTCCTTTTTTTAGATGTATTCCGATCGATTTCAGTTAAATGGTCGGTATTCAAGAAGAGCATTCGCAAATCAAAATTTTTTGTTGTTCTTTTTTTATCTCGTTAAAATCCCCGAGCTTTTCGCATAAGCTTTCTATGGGTGTATTAGCCGGTTGAGTTTGTGAAGACGATGCTCGTTTAGTCTTGGCAGGCTCGTTTAGTCTTGAGTTTGTGAAGACGTTGCTTGATTATGATGTTTCTTAACACTTTGATGAAGAGCCGCGTTGAAATTGGGGACAATTTTCATGAGTTTCCAGGAACGAACAAGAGATAACTCCGCATTAAAATCCATGCGGTACTTCTCTCGTGATTCATCGACAACCGTTTCAGCATTTTGTCCGCTACGTCAGGTTTGACATTTTTGTTGGTAAATACGGTCAAATTTTTGGACCTTTCGATTAAGGTCCGACCACTTGCTCGAGATCATGTCATAGGCACGGGATTCTCCATGACCCATCATTTAAAAAAGAAAAATCTAGTAGTTATTTACAAAAAAATTGGACCTTTTTGGTTGTTGCCGAAAAAAATAACAATTTTTTTGCGATTAGCAAAATAAAAAAGTAACAAACTTAAGTAAAGATAAAAAATTTAATTACCAACGATGGGATACTCAGATGCATTGACCCAGTTGTTGAGATTCCGAAGCCTCGCCTTATTTGTTTGATTTTTTTTTTAATGTTTTCGAGGTTGGGGTTGGGGTCGAGTTTCAGAAATAGGTCTACAAAAGGGTTGGAAATCACTTAATCTTTGTTGGCATAAACCAAAATCGCCATATCCTTGTTGTTGGCTTGGATAGAAATCGTCAAAACCTTGTTGGCTCATAATCTCCAAACGTGTAAAATGGTTGTTGTTGTAAATGTTTCCGTGACGGTAGTTACGGGCGATAAATATTGTTAGGGTCGTAAAAATTTTGGTTTTGTTGGTTTGGATTGTAGAAAAATGAGAGGTCTCAAATTTAGTTCAGGTTAATCGGCCGTTGGTTACAGTTTTGATTGGTGTGGTGATTTGATTGGGATTCATTGTGATGATAACTTTTTTTTAAACTTGTTAAAGATTTTACAGAAATTCATATATTTAAAAGTTGGGATGAGTTGTGTGGTGAGTACATATAATAAATAAAATAAAAATTTTTGTTTTTGTTAAATATTAGTAAATTTATTATGTTTTACATATATATAATCTATGGAAAATACAGTTCTTTGTAAGTCACCATGTCCGAGTACTCTCCTAGTAGTTCCGAATACTCCCTGAGTACTCCCAACTCCATAGTCGACCGACTTAGGAGCGTCTAGCGACTTTTGTAACCTTGGTATTACTAGTACTTTTTCTCTTACAAAAGTGGCAGTCTAAGGCATGTAACATTTATTTAAATATTATGGTTCGGTTTATAAGGCTCATTTTGAACATAAACCATGAACAAATCTGTTTAATATAAAAGTACAAGTCATAGCTCAAGAATAAGGAATCAAACTTCATTAAAAAATCATAAAGCAATTAAGAAATAAAATTAGGTACGGATTTATTACTGAAGCATGAGAGTAAACAGTTCCTGGTTTTAAATGTCGTTTCTAACGTTTGTTTCGAAAAGTCTTATAGGTGTTTTTATTAATGTATTAATAAATAACATGCATTTTGTGTGAACAATGCACAATAATAATAGAGAACTACTATTAAGTTCAATAAAGGTATAAAAGTTCAATTAATTTTATTTATACATTAGAAAGTGGGGAAAAAACATTGATTTAAAGTTTTTACTGTAAAAAAAGTATTTTTTGAAAATTAATAAAGAGGATTATATTTCATGACGGTAAAAAAGTTAATGCACTTCTCTAGGCAAAGAAATATCTTTTCACTTCCATTAGACTTCTCTCTTGTATTTTTCACTTGTTGAACTTTGTATTTATAAAACTTTTATCGTCTTTAGAAAAATAATTTGTCTGTTGGAAACTTTGATGTCCCATGCTTATTAACATTTGTTTATATTTGCAAGATATATTATTATAAATAAATAATCTTGAGAAATATGAATACGGAGAAAAATCTTTTTTATAAGTTGAAAAAGCTCTCTCAAAGAGTGAATGATACATAAAGCCTAGAAGGCTAGAAGTAGATGTCTTGAGCTATTAAAGATCTTTTTAATATTATTTTATTTACTTTTTTAACGGTAAATATCTATTATTATTCCATAATCACTAGCCAAGCCAAGTACAAAAATAATTCAAATACATTATGATCCCCTAGATTAAAAACAAACAACATTACAAAGAGAATCTACATCAATCCTCTCATTGGAGTGACAAACTATATGATCTATTAACCACTCACATGAGGTTGGTAGCTTTGATTTCCTCCAATATTCGCGGGATTGATGGACGCTTGTTGTTGAACACCATATCGTTTCGAGCATTCCAAATGCACTATAGAGATGTTATGATAATTGCATAAATCGCTTCATGCTTTTCATTTCTTTCTTGGATATGAGATTGTAGCTCCAGTAGATCACGCAAGGAGAATGCGAAGATTGGTTGTATATCACACCAACTGCTTACAAACTTCCAGACAACTATGGATACATAACACGGAGCGTATATGTACCTGGTAGATTCTTGGCACTCATTGCAGAGAGGACATAGACTCTCAGGATTGAAAGCAAAACCTCTTTTTTCTAGAGCATCAATAGTAGGAATCCGGCCCGGTTGTGCACGCTATGCGAAAATGTTTACCTTCACAGGGACCCATTTAGACCAGAGCATAATGAACTCATTCTCTTGATCTCTCCTTTTGTTACACAAGTGCGTAACTGACTTCACACTGAAAGACCCGTCCCTATCACCAAGCCATCTCCATCTGTCCTCTGTATCATTCCCCTCAGTTTGTGCAAGAAGGATGAGGCGCTGTTGCAGTTCATCAATCTTTAAAGGGATAGCCAGAGATTGTGTCCAATTCGAGGAAAGCATTGCCCTTCCTTATTGAAACTTAACCTCTCATTCACTGTGCTACGCTTATATCTATCCAAGACATAGATAGAGGGTAATTTTTGACAGAGGGTAGCATCAATGACCCAAGTATCCTGTCATAAAAGTATTCTTCCACCACCACTGAGTCCCCCTTTAAGTAACCTGCATAAGTGAATGTTAAGACCCGTAAACGTTGATTCCACCTTGGAGATATTTTTCTAGGTTCAATAATGAAGTTCCTGCAAGGCAAAAAAGAATAGCATCTCGGGGTTCGATGAATCACGTCTACTATTCTTCGCCACAGCTCTTCTGGTTCCGTCCTGTAGCTCCAACCTCACTAAGTTTAAGTACTTAAAAATTGTTTAAAGGTTTTCATAATTAAAATGTAAATAAATTCACGTATAGAAGAAAAATCTAATATTACGCTTACATACAATACCTTGTATAATAGTTAGTATTATATAACAAAACAAAACATAATTAAGTATAATATATTTTTACGTCTCATTATAATAATAAATATAACAATTACAATTTATCCAGAAATTATGTAACGTACACACGATCTATAACCTTGTAGATATATATATATATATATAGGTTTAAGATAGAACGAAAACCCTCTTGAGTTGAGAAAACCCAGAAAACCCTAAGGGAAAACTCAAAAACGCTAACCTAGAAAAAATATTTTTTATTTTTAAGAAAAGGCTCACTTTTAAATGCATTTTCGTCACTTTTTATAAAAAAAAAACAAAAAGCGCCGAGTACTTTTAAAAAA
>WOUH02058162.1:0-17892 GCA_009936405.2 Stevia rebaudiana
CGCTAACATAACAACCGGTGGACTTAAAAATAGTACAACTACTAGATACTAACACATAATAACACATTCATGTTGCAATTCATGAAATTACACATAATTGATGATCTCATTTGAAAAGTAAATAATAGATAATTAAATATGGTTAGCACATGTTTCAGCCCCAAAAGGTTATTAAAAAGAGGAGTTAGTGAGTTTACTCACCTTCTTGGAGCCAGAGTAATGAATAAGATATCAAAGTTGGTCAAGAATTTTCCACAAACTAGTTTCACCTAGTAAATTTGTAGGAACTTGACTTAGAATTGGAAAATACAAACACGAGAAAGGATAAAAGGTTCTAGGTTATTAAACTAGAATTAAGAAGGTATTTAAATAATTACTTAGTTAAATATGAATTTAATTATTTCAATTAAAAGTAATTTGGAGATAAATGAAATACTTAGGTTAATTAAATGTTTGTAGAAAATTATATTTAATAATTTAATATAATTTAAGTATGTATTTTTAACTTAACAAAATTACTAAACAAGTTATTTAGGTTAAAACGTTATTTTATTTATGTTAAAATCTACTAAATAATTTGTGGAATAAAATTCAATAGATTTAGAAAAGAAAGTGTAAGTATTTAAAATAACTACTAACATTATCTTGTAATTATCGGATTAAAAGTAAATAACAAGAATTTTATAAAATTAAGTTTTAATTACGGTTTTTAACATAAAAATAATCTAAATAATTTGGTAAAGTTTGTAAATAAGTTTTAGAATTAAGCTTAGATTTTTATAGAGTTTTTATAAAAAAAATTGTTAGATTAATTGTGATTAAATTAGGTTTTTAATTAGGAAATTAGTTTAAAACTTATTTAAATTGATTTTAATGTTCAGAATAAGTTTTTAAATCTTTTATAAAATAACTCAGAATATATAATGTTTTATAAAAGTTAAATTAAATGATTTATTATATTTAAATTTGTGATTATAAACTAATTGAGTTAAATGTTAACTCAAAGTGGGCTCGTGGGTTCTGTTCTATTATTCGGAGCCGAAACAAGAAAGAAACAGAGCAAATGGGTCGGCCCAGCAGTTAAGAAAATATCCTTTAGAGCCCGAGAGACAGAACGGATCAGGCCTGCAGCCCATATTCGGTTTAAAAAGGGTTCCGGGTAGATCTAGTTTGGATCATCCCGACCCGGTTGTGTTTTGAGCCCTAATCGGCTTTTTACCCCCTCCAATCGAACTCCAGATGATTTGTTTGATGAATTCGATTTAATGGTTTGATTTTAGACATAAAAACGAGTTGTTTGATGGTTTAGAAGTTACCTGAGGTTGCTAAAAAACGGGATCGGAGTTAAGAAACAGAGACGACGAAGTTAGCTCGGTTTTTGATCTGTTGATTTAAGATTAGAAGATGGAATTAAACTCTATAATACGCTTTAGGGATTACAATAGGTTTAGGAAAGATCGAAGATTACCTCTGATTAATGCTAGATTTAGGAGATCGGTAATGGACTTCCGATCGGAGAAAATAAAATTTTCGATTTGCTTGCAAATTGTTTGAGGAACGAAATTGATTTTGCAGAAAGGTTAGTAGGTCGAATTATGAACGAATGGGGGTTAATATAAGGTCGTTGGTTTTTGAGGAGATGTAGTTTCAATCTCACAGTCGAGTTATGGTTCTTTAACCGGAAATTCGGAATTTTGGGTTGCTTTTTTTACTGGTTTAAGTGTGGGGAATAGCTTCGAATGAATCATAGAATGAATATAGATTGAATACGAGTTTGATGGGTTTTTAGTTTCCGGAATTCACTGATTATTCGGTTTCGAAGTTTCCGATAGATTTGACCGGATATACGAGATGATATCGGATCTAATGGTTTAGGTGAGGTTCATTTCATGTTTGGGAATGGATTACGCTCCAGTTGATGTAGGATTCAAGGTTTATCGGAGAGTTTTAGATTAAATCGGAGTGTGGCCGGAGAACTTGCGTTCCGGCCGGTAACAATGAACGCCGGCGAGTGTGTTTATAAGTTTAGGTAATGGGCTGGAATAGTCCCTCCTCTTTTTGTTTCAAGTTTTTATTTTTTATACATTGGCCACATGACTTTGTTTTCAATAAACCAATAAATTTTTTTCTTATATAATAGAATCATATAAAAATATTTAAGGTTTTTATTAAGTTTATTAAGTTATTTTCAAGTATTTTTAATGTTTTTATAAACTTATGGGTTTTATATTAATTTTGTTTTAAAAGATTATAAGTTTTATATAATAACTTTTATAAAAATTTCGATTGAATGTATTTTAAGATTTGATAAAGATTTATAATTTATTTTCAAGTTTTGTATATGTGTTTTTATAAAAACTCACGTTTTTATATTAATTCGGTTTGTTTATTTATAAACCTCTATAGTTCTAAAGGATTATTTTTATAAAATAAACTACATAATGTATTATTTGGATAATTTGGAATATAATTTTAAAGAAATTTGAATTTAATTAAGAGTTAGGAAAAAACTTGAATTAAGATTTTGGCGGATGTCACATCAGCAGCCATGAATACTTCACACATCCTGCATAACTAAACTTATAAACATAAGACACATGTATATATCAATCCAATGTCTTAAATTAAACTGATTAGGGTTTAGAAATCTGGACCATTATGTGTCATATGTATTAAGCCTGTCAATACATCCACATGGATCATGGATTTGATTCTTTATCAAAATACAGCATTCACAAATCTGTTTAAAGTAAATAACAAAGATAAGAGAGAAAGGTTAGAACTTTGCCATCATCAAATGGACTTAATGGTTCTGAAACTTGCAGAGGAACCTGTTAATTGTGGGCAAGCTAATATCTCATAGAGGAAACCTAACACTTTTTTGTTTTGTTTTTTTGGTCTATCTATGTGTATTACAAGTTGCCGTTAAAAAAAATAAATTTATACTACAAGTATACTACATATATGTAGTAGTATAATACAACTTACGACAATTTTTTTTTATTTTTTGACATAGCTTCTTATACTCCTTTGAAAGATGATAAAATTTTTGATTTAATGGTGCAAACCGTTCTACAAATAATAACGTATAAAGAAATAAGAAATGCTTGAAGTTCGCTTAAGTATAAGTATGAATTTTTGGTTTAGGCATAAAAAATAATTTTATCTTACACAGTCTCCTATATATATAATGATTTAATAATACAAACTCAAATTTTGATTATTTAATAACGAATACACAAATTTGTGACCTAGTATATAATAATACTAGCTTAAAACTCGCGTATTACACGAGGTTACATAATAACATATTAAAGTTAAAAATTTTATCACTGAATCATTGCATATAAATAGTGACAATCAAAACAAATAAATTTTTGACACTCCTATGACTATAAATTTTGTCTTGGGGTTTTAAAATTATTTATTAAAAACCTTTGAAATATAAATTTCATAAATTTAGTTGATAATTATATAATTAAAGAAAAGTAAAATTTTCATAGCAGTTTTCCTCTATTAATTTTTCAACGCTTAATAGTTCCATACCACCTTAACAGTTTTTGTCATAGCATTTCAAGTCCTACAAGTTTTCGTCAAAAACCTTTTTACAGGAAACTGTTAAGATTTGAAATGTTAGTGACAAAAACTGTTAAAACTTGAAACGTTAGGGAGGAAAATTTAAGACTTGAAACGTTATGTACAAATATTGTTAAAAATTGAAACATTAAGGACAGTCCAGTTAACGGTAAATTAAAACTGTTAAGTATTGCAAAGTTGAGTAATAAAAATATAGTTTACCTTTTTAAATATATGTGATAAATACTGAATTTGATAATAATAAATTTGAATGCTTTTGAAATTTTAATTTATTAATTTAAAATAAAATAAAAATTATAAAAGTCAAAAAAAATATAATGGTGTCATGTGACATTTTATGGAATCGTTTATTAGATGTATCTAAGAGTAATGATAAACCAACGTATTAATTTAAGGTTGGTATTTTCTACAGGATACTTGAAAAACAAATTAAAAATTTTAGAAGATCTGTGATACAAAGAAAGAGTAGAAGAACTGGGTAAGGATAAAAAATGGTCTTAAATCTTAACTATAAATATCTCTATCACGTAGTCACGTACCACCAAATTTCCTCTTCTTTAGTTTTGACTTTTTATTATTATTTTATTTACACGTGATCCGTTATTTATTATTGGACTTACTCTTTTGAGTGGTTTAAATAGTTTGAGTTTCACATTACTTGCATATTATTTTGAGGAAAGTATTCTTTCTTTTTCTCTCTTTCAAAATCAAGTTCTTTTAAAACCGGCAAAACTGCTTTGCTCCTTTTATCAACCACTGTCGTTTAATCCAACCACGTTTGGAATTGTGGTATCTTATAGTTATATCTATCTTTTATTTATGCAGGGTTATTAAACTATCAACTATGTACGTTTTACATGTTTGTTTGTAGTTTGAGAAGAGGCCCGGAGTCGATCAAACTCAACAACACCGATAACCACACTTTAAATTCAGGTTACGAAATTTTGATCATATATCACATTTTTAATATCTCGTTATTAGTTGTAGCTATAAGTAGATTTTTTTTTTCCACTAAAAATCTATATTTTTCTAATCACTAGGTTCCAGTGACGATATGTCAAGTTACGATCCTTGTAATCTTTGCATGACTTATTCAACAAATTTAATAAAAAGTCTCATCGAATCTCTCAACCACAATTCACACATCCATGATTTTGATTTGTATTTTTTATTTTTTTTTTGCTTATTTCTGTCCCATGCATCCACAATTTTCGCGGATCTTTGTATTTAAAATCCTTTTTTATAATCTTGGAGATAGATGAGGTTAGAGATTCTGATATACATGAAAAATATAAAAGAATCTCTAAATATTAAAAATGGAAATCATGGCTGGCTCATAACGATGGTCGGTCCTAAGGATTCAAATACTCGGGACGATACGGGAAAAAATGTCTATATGTCTAAACGATTTATCAATTAAAATAAACTTATTTTTTTAAAACGGGTATTAAAGTTATAACAATAAACATATCAACTTTGCATGATCAAACAACATTCATAGTTTCGTTAATAATATGCAATTAAACTTTCATTAGGTTACAAGATCGAAACTTTGTAGCTGCATATTTAAAAGAATACTCAAAATTTTCTTTTTTTACAAAATCTTAAAACATATCCCACATCGCCCTCTTAGAAAAATTGCAAAATAATTTGTTCCTATAAATCAACCAAACGGCCCAAGGCTTTCTCATTTTTTTTTTGCTAATTATTAAGTATTTTAATATATTTTAAACTAATTGAATATATTAATTACTCAAAATCGGTAAACTATTTTTTGAAAATTTGTGAAACTTAATAGAAAAAATATGTTTTTTCAAGATTTTTATATATCTTTATGGAATTCTTTTTGAAATTTTTATTAAAAGATGAATTAAATTAATTACGAGGATGATTAATCAAAATTTAAATGTGGCGTAGGGGAGGGGTTTTGCACCTGTGACCTCTTGGTGTTGAATAAAATATCTTAACCAGCATGATACATAATAGTTTGTTAATTATAGCCGCAAAGAAATTGATATAATGAGATTTTAAAAAAATAAAATTTGGGCCCCTCAAAATATCAGGCCACCGAGCCACCGCTTCAGACCATGTATTTTGAGAGACCCAAAATATAATAAATACAAATATTTTATATATAAATTTGAGTTAAGTTCTTTTTTGCTCCTTGTGCTTTGCTCGAAATAACCCTTTTGCTCCAAAAGTTTCAAAATCCATTTTTTCCTCCCTGAGGTTTACGATATGTCCCCGTTAGCTCCAAACCACTAACACCGTTAATATTTTTCCATTTTATCTAGTAACTAGTTTGAGAAAGTCATAAGGTGTTTGGTTGCTTTGTAAAATGAAATTATTTCGAATTTCTTCTAATGAGACTATATGGGATAAGTTTCTACGATTTTGTGAAATGAAAAAAAAATTTAAGTATTCTCTTAAAAATGCAGCTAAAGAGTTTTAATTTTGCAACTAAGCTATGAACATTATTTGATCATATTCAAAGTTGTTAATTTGAGCTGTTGGTCTCATCGGAAGCAGCCTCTCCATCCTACGAGGTACGGGAAAGGTTGTCTACATCTACACTCCTCATACCATACTTTTAAGTTGGATTAACCGAGTACAATGATAATGACGATTCAAAGTTGTTAATTTAAATGCTATTTTTCATATCAACAAATTTAACTCATAACGTTTTTATAATCATTTATATTTAATTATTTAAAGTTCTTATTTATTACTGAGCTTTCACATTTTTATTTTTATATCCTTTTAATAAATTAATTTCCAGTGTATTCTATAATTTTATTTAATAAACTATAACCATTACGTCATTCGTTTTTAAATCTGGTTTGACCAGTGAACCGGTAAGACGTCATGTTCAATATCCGGTTCGGTTATGAAAACATTGGGTTTATCCAATTAACCCAATCTTTCGGGCCTAGGGCATTTTATTTGTCTCGTTTTGAGCACTTGAACCTTTAAGGCCGACCCTAATGAAAACAAATATATAAATTCTACCGTTGATACTCAATGTTATGAGGACGTTGTTCATATACTCGTATCTTTAATTGTATTATAAAATTAACCTGTATTATTATTAGATAATCTTATGGGTGCAGGGGCGAAGCATTGTAGGGGCCTGGAGTCGCCCGGGCGACCCCAGATTTTTTCGCGCGTAGTGTAAATTTCTCGATTTCGACCGAAATTTTTTTTATATACCCATGAAATCCCTGAAAATTCTACATATATGATCTTGGCAACCCATGACATATATGTCAAGCTTCGCCACTGTATGGGTGTGTGGATATTCTTTAGTGTTTAGATCAAGGGCCCTAATTTTTGTAAGTATTCACATAGTTGATGCAAATTATCTCAAGATACACTTACTGATCTATTGGGTTTTGCGAAACAGATCGATCGAGGTCGCTGTCAATCTATCAAGTATCATGAAAACAGTAATCATGTTGTCACACATAACATCTCGATCATGGGTTCTTGGTTGTTGCACTTATCACCACAGTCCGTCGGGGCTGTCAGGCTTACGACCTGGTAAGAAGTGCATATAATCTGAAATGACATTTTTTCAATCACTATACATTTATAGATAGCGTATAAGAAAATTTATATTTGGTTATCTTTGAATTATGTGATAAACATAAAAAGAACATGTAATTTCAGCTTCACATCTACATCTAGTTTCTCATCTTAATATTTTATCCACCAAGCTATTTTTTGTATTTGGGGTATCACTTCAATCCTCAAATTTACTTTTTGTTTTATTTTTTATTAGTGATCGTGACTTGTAAGTAGCGTAGAGTGAAAAACAAATTATTATAAAGATATATAATCTTTTACTTAATTGAAATTTGAATATAGTGTCGTGGGAGGCTTACTACGAATGCTTTAAGTTCAAACATAAAGAGAAAATTCCGGAAATGTATATTTTGACCATATATATTTATATGTATTTTCTTAATATGTCGATTGACTAAACAAATTCATAAATTGCCCATTTATATACATGCGTTCGCCTACGATTAAACCCAATAAAAAGGGGACTCGTTTCCTGTTGTACATGCGTAGACGTCCGTATAATTACAGACGCCGCCCGTATATTTATAGGCATTTTCTTTTACAAACACGCGCCGCCCGTAAATACATAGACGCCTGCCGTATTTATGCAGGTGCGGCCCATAGATATACGAGCGGCACCTGCATATACACAGGCGGCACCAGCATATATAAGAGCTAACACGTGTGTATTTACGGGCTACGGCAATCTGTAAAAAGAAATTCAACGCAAATAAATATACGGGTGGCGCCTGCAAATATACAAGCGTCTACGCCAGGACACGTATCACGTTCTTATTGGGTTTGATCGTGGGCGGACACCTGTAAATTTATGGGCGCTAGCGCCTGTGTATAAGTGGACATTTTTTATATTTATGGGGTCAATGGACATTTTGAAAAAACATTTGTCAATGTAAATTTTGGAAATTTCCCACATATAAATGATATACAATAAGAATTACAATACCCAAAAGGCAGAGTGAGAGAGTGCATGAAAAACTTATTTAAATGGGGGAACAAAAACTGAATTTCAGTCACGGATTATTAGGGTAGACAGTGTTATGAATGGGTTTCCTTCCGGTTCCCATCAGCGGCTACGGGTGATGTATAGAAACGTGTTCAAGTTGTCGTCTTGTCCACTAGTTTAAAATACCTGCATGTTTGACCATTCGGTTGTGTGTGTAGAGGAGAGCGTGTGTTGGGTCATTGTATTGTAAAATTACATGTCGAGTCTACTTTGATATTTGCTAGTGTTAACAGTTTCGGCCCACCCATAATACCTAATGTCCACACAAAACCGTACCATCCGTCAATAATGTTGATAGCCCTCATTTGGGGTATTTTGTCTATTCTCCTCTTTAATTCATCATAAACACTTCTACAAAGCCCTATTTCCACACCTTTGCTCCCAAATCCCTGATCTTCTTCACACATTTGTAGGGTGTTAGAGTGTTTCTATTTTGCTTCCGGTCTGAAAATAACTCTTCATAAGTCTAGATTGTTTGGTGTTGGAGGGGATAAGTGAAGGTTAGTAAGATTGCAAAGTTTACGAGATGTAAACCGGATCAGCTCTCTTTCATCTATCTAGGCATGTTAGTGGGTTCTAACATGTCTCTAGTGAAAAATTGGGATGTTATCATTCAGAAATTTTACAGGAGACTATCCTAGTGGAAAGAAAATTGCTTTCTATTGGAGGAAGGGTTGCCCTTATTACTTTTGTTCTTGGATTGCTTGGAGCGTATTATATTTCTCTTTTTCATATGCAAGTAAAGGTTAATAGAATGCTAGAATTAATATGCCCTAGGTTTTTTTTTTTTTTTTTTTTTTTGAGGTGATGATGGTAGTAGAAAAATGACATCGGTGAACTGGAAATAGGTTCTTGATGGTAAAGCTAGGGGGTTGGGGTTTGGAAGTTTGGATGCTCTTAAATGGGCTCTTATTTGCAACTGGAGGTGGAGGTTTGCTACTCAACCAAGTTTGTTATGTTTGAATATAATAAACGCAGTCCATGGCTCTAATGGTTCTTGTTTTGATTTTTCAATCAAAGGGAAGAGTGCGAGTGAATAGAATCGTATTGCAAACTCTATCTTTTCTCTTCACGAACAAGGAATATTCCGTTTTTCAACTATTAGGAGGAAAGTTGCCGATGGACTAAATACACAGTTTTGGATTGATGCGTGGGAGGGGGGATTTCCATTTGCAACAAGATTCCGATGCTTATATTGTTTGCAAACTAACAAGATGTTATGTGGTCGATCGACTGAGGGGGTCAGCTTGTTATTGGGGATGGCAAAGAAGAATTAGGTAGGGGTGGTGTTGAGCAAACTCAGTTGGAAGATCTAGAAAAATTGCTTCATGGTTCTTCTCTTTCTGTCAATGCAGACTCTTGGATTTGGGACTTTGATGGGCAAAATGAATTCCTGGATAAAAGTATTCGTCTTGGTATTGATAGTGAATTACTGCCTTTAAATTTAATAGTATCTAGGTGGAACATGTATGTCCCTAAAAAACTAAATATCATGGCCTAGCATGGCTTGGCAAGCTCTTTTGGATTGTCTTCCTACAAAATTAAATCTTAGCCGCAAGGGTTTGGATGCACCTTCGATTCTAAGTTCTTGGTGCTCCGATTATGTGGAAGATATGGATCGTATTCATGGTGATTGCAGTATGGCATGTAAGTCTTGAAAGTCTGTGTTTAAATTGCTTGAGATTTATTTCTCTTATACTCGTCCAAAGATGATTATGACTTATATTAACTCTCTCCATTTTCCTAAAAAGAAGAATGTGTTGATCAAACCGGTTTGCTTTTCTACCTAGTTGGTCTATGGAGACAACAGAACAAAACTATATATGACCTTCTAATTACCCGTAGTTATGGTTCGTTAGAAAAAAAAAAGTTAACTTATGTTAGGATGAGTGGCTTAAAAATCATCTCGTGCTAATGTAATTTCTTAGGCCTGACTGCCTTAGTTCACTTTTGTTCCCTTTTCTTAATAAAATTTCTCTACCCCTAAACAAAATTGTCATCCCTCAAATAATTGGCTCCAAAATTTGTCTTCATGGATGTTGAATTCCGGCTCCAATATTTAAAGAAACCAATGCACACAACGATGCCCATATTATAAACACTTACTAGCAAACGTCGAAAGGTTGAAATCTACCACGTTTGGACCATGAATTATCCATAATGATGCCAACATTATATGCTTGATCTAGATGATTCATTCGCCTTTTGGTGTTAGAAGAGGGACGATTAAATCGATTATAGGGATTAATCATTCTGTTTGGCGATGGTGGGACAATTTTTTTTTTTTTTAATTTTTATTGTTTTGAAAAGGGCAATAGCCCTTGGTAAACTTTTATTCAAGCAAAGAAAATTTACAAAGTAATGACACTACCTATCATAAGATGACTCATCTTATGATAGAAAGCCCAAAATAAACAAAATTTACATCTATCGTGTCCACCATCTAATCTCTCATTAACATGACTATACAAAAGATATGGACTAAAAGCGATCCCAATCCAGAAATCTATCAGACTAGCCCAATGCCCCTCTAGTCTTATCAGTAATATAACTCCATAACAAGCCCAATTATCATCAAAGCAGGCCCACTACTTCCATCCCTTTCGCATGCTCCACCATAACACAAACCCAATCAATTTCATCATACCACAAGCCCATAAACCATCAGTCCTCCCTCGATCAAGCCCATAACAGCACCTTAATCAAATCCACAAAGCATACAGTAGGCCCAAAGTCGGTTTATACCCGAGAGGTAGCCCAATACACATCCAGGCCCCCTTAATGGTGGGACAATTAGATATATTGTTGAAGTGTTTTGGATGAATCGGATGCAGGAGGAGAGACGGTGGACGGTTTTCGGTCGGTCACACAAATATATCGTCCGCTTTAGTCCGGACGTACCACCATCGCTCTCACTGTTTTGATTTCACCCAACAAGTTGTTCGTCCATGAAAAACATGTTACGATTAGAAGGTATCCACCTCCTTGTTTTGTTCTCCTCCCCAACAGCCGGCACACCAGTCCGTCCTCTGTTTGTGATACCATCTGTAACAGTTTGAGTCGATCGCACCAAGATACCACTTTCGTCGGGACATACCACCATCGCCCTTACGGTTTTGTTTTCACCTGACGAGTGGCTTGCTTAGTTCTCCAACAGGTGTGAGATAGTATAGAAGCTGTTAATACTAGCAAATCCTATGGACAAAAGTTAGACCTTAAGTTACAAATAAGTAACAATTTTTTGGGCCAATGTTTAGACCTAGCTCAAAATATTTAACTGTATCTAGATCTGGCCCCAAAGGTAGGCTCATTCACGTATTGAAAGTTATTGCGGCACCAAAAATATGTGAATGACTAATTTGGGTTATTGCGGCTCATTCACGTATCGAAAGTTATTGCGTCACCAAAAATTTGGCTTAGTTGTATCGAAAGTTATTGCGTCACCAAAAATATGGGTTAGTTGGTTCTACATGACTAATCAAAAAAACAATCGCTTGCATTTATAGTTCATATTTTCATTGGTTAGTTGGCTTCTTCATTTCCTGGCTTAATTCATATTCTTCTTAGTGCAGCTATGTCACACGCTGGACCATGTAAACATAATGCTATGGTATGCCTAATTCCGTTCTACATATTCACTTGTTCACTTAAAGTCCGTTTGTTATGTATTGTGGGTTGGCGTGGTCAATCCCGGCCCCACTCATGCCCCTACACCGCCCCTCCCCCAAGTTATAATAAAAAACATTATCTATGAATTCTACACAGGCCTTAGATATGACCAGAGAACGAATCCGTAAACTCTTTGGCAATGTTGACCTTTCTGTTTCTATACGACACTGCCTGGGTAGCCATGGTTCCTTCTCCAAACTTTCCTAAGTCTGCTTGTTTCCCTGAATGCTTAAGATGGTTGATGGATAATCAGCTTAATGATGGTTCATGGAGGCTTCATCTTCACAATTCCTCATTCCAATTACTTAAAGAAGCTCTTTCTTCGACGTTAGCATCTATTGTTGCATTAAGAAAATGGAATGTTGGGGAATACCAAATTAATAAAGGTAAGGGTTTAATTATTTTATCAATTTGTGCTTGTGCTTTGTTAATGATCGCCACATAAATGATAAACTATTTTTGTAGGTTTATGTTTTATCGAGTCAAATTTGACTTTAGCTAGTGACAAGAACGAACCTTCTCCTGTTGGTTTTGACATCATATTTCCTCATCTGCTTAAGTATGCAAATGACTTGAACATACATCTCCCTTTAGAAGAAAAAGATTTGAGTCTTATGTTGCGTGAGAGAGAATTGGAGCTGAACAGGTATGTTTTTTTTTTTTTATTTCTGGTTATTTTGTTTCGTTGTGCCAATAGATATGTTGTAAATAAAGAAAAAAAAAACATTTAGGCCAAACCACTTAGTTTTACGGGGGAGTTCATCCGTTTCAATTAAATGCTAGAAATCATTGATGATGCCACTGATCAATGAATAAAAATGTGATGCCCAAACAGGTTACGTAACTGAATTGAAATGGAAATTAAGTAAAAAATCACATGTAATATTAAAATGATATATGTATTGAAGTTGATTGTCGTTGGATCGGGTTAGGTTCTCAAACTCAACACTCATATGGTTTTCGGTCTTTGTATACTCAAGGGTGGCGGAAACACTCTCAAGTATCATCTCACAGTCGATCAAGTAGTTGAAAACTTTAGAATAATTAGACAAGAAAGTAAGAACACACGAATATTCAAACACGCTCAAAGTATATTATCACTAAAGTCTTAAGCAAGCAAACGTACTCAATGAGTTAGAAGATGAGTGTTTATATACTAAAGTTACATCTGTATACTCATAGGTATTACACGCTGGATATTATAATGTAAACTATCCTATGGATATACACATGAACCATACTATGATAATTACATTACAAAAGACATAAGAACAAGACTTGACTAGTTGTTACAAACATTAAATGAAAGCATGGTAAGATCTACCGGATAAATCTTCATATTAAGGTTGCATTGAATGTTTGTGAAAAGTGCAGACAAAACAGTTGCACGTGTGTGCTGTTTGTCAGTAGACCAGTCTGTTCTCTGTTCATTCGTACCGCCTGTAGAAGATCTTCCTTCGGTATATGCAGTTTGTCGGAAGATCTCTTAGTCTGTTTATCAACACATAACCTATCATTCTGTCTTTCGGTAGAACTTGTGCTTTGGTAGAAGTCTGAAAATTTATTTATCTTTTATTTCTTCCAATAGACTGCTTCTTCGGTATAAGTAGAAGTAGCTTTACCAGAAGATGTTTCATCTACCGACAGACTATGTCTTCGGTAGATATTGGATTTGTGGGATGAAACAAAGTGTATTTAACATGTTTCGGTCAGCACCAGCCTTATTTGATCTTATAGACTCCCCCTAGGCTGATTCTACCAAAACTCTATTCTCCTCTAGCTCTCTTGTGCACTTGTTTCTCCATCATGAACCTCATATCACTGTTCAGGGGATAGTACAAGGGAATTGCTGCAAGGTCAACAATGTCTAACTGTGGGAGGGATATTAACTGATGTTCTGGAATTGTAGATATCCCTCCAACAGCTCTTTGTATTGTGAAAGTTCGACCATTTGGATCATAACTCCATGAGGTGATGGTGTCATGAGTACGTACTGATTGGTTGTACCTCAGGTAGAGTTTGATCAGCAGCAGTAGATGGTTCAAACATCTGTTTTAGACCCTATTTTACTTCTCTTAAGACGTTATTGAGTGTACCAGGTGGATTACTTTCTAGTTGATTGATACTCAATAAGTCTTCTCAAGGCTACTGTAGGAAGGCAGTTGGAGACTCAAAAGTCTTTATGTTGTCGTCCTTTCTTCTTATATACAACCTCTTGGATTTATCTTTAATACCCTAAGAGCAGATGGGATTCCCTTGTGTTTTAGAGCTTTCAGAAATGGAGCTAGAAACCTGATGAATGGTAGCTTCCTTTTCAGTTGGTTTCTTAGCTTATGCTGCATCTTTATCCAGTATCTCTGCTTGAAGCTCTCTGGACTGCTTGGATGTCTTCTCTGTAGATGTTGGCCAACTGCCTTTGCACTTATTAGGCTTCAAGAGTATCATATGTGGATTGTTTAATCTTAATTTTGCCAAGGTGTCCAAGTCAAATCTACTTTCCACTAGTTCATCTCTTGAGTAAAGGTGTGTTCCACCCACTTGCCTTTGTACAGAATATATATTTCTCTTGACACCAAAGCTCCAACCTATAATTGGATTAACAGGGTCCATGAGCTCATTAGGCAAGTGAATTCTGCTCGTTTGAGGGTTTACCAGTTGAGACATCTTTTAGCTTGTTCATCTCACCAATTACCCTTATCTTGTAAATCATGATGAGCTCCCATATGTCCTACAGCACTTCAGTTGGATAATCCAGCAACTCGTTTATGGTGTGAAAGTAAGATAGCCTGCGATTTCTTCTTTCAATAAAGTAGCTTTCAAAGATGTTGTTGTACCTGCATCTTCTTACTTTAGCTGCAGCCTCAAGTTGTTCTCTAATGGTAGAGTCCACAATCTTAGCCTTAGGCTTTGAGATCACCTTTTGTTTCTTTGCTTTGACCAGGATTGAGATAGGTTTTTGATCATCCTCATCAGTATAAATGGACTTTTTGGAGGAAGATTGCTCGGGTGTTGGTTGAGGTGGTTGGATTATAACAGAAGTTTTTCTTTTTCTTGTAGCTGCCTGCATATCCCTTTGTAATATTTCAATAGCTTTTCTTTCTTGAAATAACCTGATCCCAAATCAGGTAACTCCCCTCTTGTCACTCTATCTCTTTATTCCTTTATTAGTAGGCTCATTTTTGCCAAGCTCATAGGACCAATTCTTTGGGGAGCCTCACCATACACCACAAGGAAGTGTTGGGTAGATTGTTTATTCAAGTTTCCTTAGCAATCTTTGCTGCTAACTTTGCACTCTTTTGTGTCTCTGCCTCCTTTAATCTAAGGGCTTTTGCATCTTTCTCCATTTGCGCCACAGATGCTTGCACTAGCTCCTCATCAATTAAATTCATTGGAATTTCGAATAAGGCATCAAAGTCATATCCCATTCCCACCAATCTGTCAATCTTTTTGATATTTTCTTCATCTTCTTTAAGAGTAGTTGGAGGATGGACATGACTTGATTCAGCTTTAAGTTTTAGACCCTTTTCTTTTTCAGTTGGTGGTCCATACATAGCTTCTCTCCTTTTCTTCTTTCTTTCATGTTCCACTTCATCTGCAGTCATTTGTTTCTTTCCTTTGTCTGCTGCTGATGAAAGAAATGCAGTAGGAGTCTCAAGTATTATGGTAGCTACTTGTGTTGGAATTGGACTGGTAGTGGGAACAAGTGGTGCCTCACCTTGAGATACAAGTTCATCGGCAGAACTTTGGACTGTTGGTACTGCCATAGAAACAATTAGGCTATCATTAGAGGTTTTAGCTTTGAAGTTAATCTCAGTCACTACCTCCACCTCCGGTTGACCAAACATTTCAATGGCAGACAGTTGTTGTGGTGTGTCCAAAGTTGGTTCCTCTCTTAGAGTTGCAAGTCTTTTTGTCAACACAACTTCTAAAGCATCTTCAATTATACACTCTGTTAGTGGTATTGTTGATTCATGGAGAGCTCTTGCAAATCTAAGGAGTGAGCTTTGAATGAAAAGCTCATCTGGGACACTAGGATTGCTGTTATCCCAGACCCATCTCCTTATTTCTTCATCCTCAGCAGCTTCAGCAGCGTTAAATATTTGTTCTTGTAAAACTTGTGCTGCTAGCTGTCTAACTACTTTTGCCGATTTTCAGGCAGGCATATTTCTTGTGGGATTGATAAATGGAATAATCTGTAGTATTCTGATGTCCTCTTGAATCAGATCATCAATGTTCAATTCTTTTGGGTATGCTATAAATCTTCCTACCCAGAAGGATTCGGAGGTCTCATCAAATCCCCAAGCCACCAAATTTTCTACCGGTGGAGTTATACTTTGTAGAATTCTTTCAAGCACCAGTGAGTAGTTATGCTCTAAGGACTCGACAGTTTGATCCTCAAAACTGGTACCTGACTAGACAACCATTTGTGTGCTGGCATCATCATCAATTTCCATATCATCGGAAGAGCTTGAGCTTGATGATGATGATGATGCAGTTTTGGCTTTTTTTGCTGCTACTTTTGTTGTTCTGCCGATAGACTGTTTATCAACAGAAGCTTCACTTGTTGATGAGCTGGTAGAACTGATAACCACGGCGCCTTCTACTGCAATAGTAGATGTTTCATCTTCAACCTTTACTGCCTTGTATAACTCATAAGAGTTGTTAAACATGAGAAATTGATTTGCTATTAGTACAGGGCAGTTAGCCACTAGTATATTGTCTTGTGGTTCTGATCTCTCAGGAGACTTGAGATATTCTTTGAAAAACTGATCCATCTCCACATCTATATTTGTAGGTACAAGATTTTCAAATATGGGTGTGAAGTGGATCCCTCCTTGGGCTGAAAATAACTCCTCTTCCAGTCCCTCAATGGTTTCAATGAGATTATCCTCCCCCGTTTTGGTAGCATATGGGAAGGTTATTCTCATTGGCTCTTATGTAACCACATTTTGGAACCTTTGAGAAGCAAGTTGTTGTTGTAGATTGAGAATTTCAGCATCCTTGTCCTTATTAGCTTCTACAGTAAATGAACTGTGGATTTTAGTTCATTTATGATAGAAGTTAATGAGGAAACCATATTCGTTAACACCTGTAGTTGCATACTACCATCACCCACATTTGTGAGATCACTAGGACCAGATGGAGCAGTAGGCCTTGCCTCTCCTTCTCCACCACTGGTATTGGTTTCTTGGCTCTCCGGATACCTCTGTTTGAGAACATCTTCAGAAGACGATGTCTCAACCTGAGTTGCTATGGTTGGGGTCCTAGTGATGTTACCTGTCCGGTTGACCAGTTGAGGAGTCAATAGTAGTGGCAGCCCCTTCCATATGGTCCATTTCACCTCTAAGGACCAGCTCCTTTGTAATAGGACCTGGGTCAGCCACAACTTGCACAATTTCCATCATCACTTCCTCAAGTTGAGATGTAGAGGAAGGAAGTGAATCACTTGGAGAATCCGTAGAGTAAGCTGGATCCTAGGTATAAGACATGTGATAAGGCAGTGATAAGGGTTATTCTATGAACCCAGGCAATGGTTCTGTTCCTAAAGACCTCCTCAAATGAGAAGCTCTCTGTAATATGGATTTGCCCTTGAGAGGTTAACTCATCAGTTTGCTGAAGCGTGGTTTCAGTTGGGATGAAGGTCTGCTCTTCTTGAGATGGAGGAACCTCAATAATTGAGCTTTCAAGAGGTGTGGTTTGCACCTTCAGCCTGACTGGGACCTCAACTTCCAGTCTAGGCATTTTGAGTGGCTGTGACTAGGGAGCCTGCAACTTCTTAGTAGAAGAAGCAGTTTGGCGACGTTTGAAGGTTTTAGCCACTGGATTGGAAGTAGTTGGTTGTGATGATGAAGGTGTGGGCTCAACAACTGTTGGGATTTCAGTGTTGTCACCTTCTACCAGTGATGTTCCAGATTGTTTCAACATATGTACTGGTAGAGGAACAGTTCTACCAGGGTTGGATGATGGTTTCTTTAAGATTTCAAACAGTTTGGCATGTGGTTTTGACATCCTCGAGGGGGATTCTGTGATTTCAAGCC
>WOUH02058163.1:0-10819 GCA_009936405.2 Stevia rebaudiana
ACAAACAAGGTTACTTTCGTCATTTGAACATATCTAACTTAATTTTTGTAACAATGTTAGTCAATTGGATGAAAATGACAAAAAAAAATAGAAACTATAGAGTATGATAGGCAAGATTTCAGATAATGGACTAAATTGGCAATTTCAACCAAACCTCAGGGACGAAAAACGAAATTAACTCCAAATTATAATGTGCATGTATATAATTAAAAACTATGTAAACCACTTAATAACTTTCTACCTTTACAAAATCATATCAAACTATTCAGTAGTTTTCAATGTTTTATGTTATTATTTTTAATGCATTTTATGTTATTATTTTCATATATAATCTAAGTAAATGACCCTTCTTGGTCCAAATTATTAATTGATGTATTTACATAAATAGTCGTTCTACGCACAATGACTTAATTAACTCTAAACTTAACTAAAAGCATTAACAAAGTTTGTATGACAGTTGAAATGATCATAGAATTCAAACATGGTTGAAATTTAAAAGATTTTCTTTATATGAAAAAAGTTAAATGAATTGAATCACGAGTCAAAACACTGATTTACTCTTTAAAAAATTACTTATGAGATAACTTCGAACGTTGATGTAACCATTTGATCATTTTTCTAAATCCACAAATTCGTGCGTCATAAGGGAAGAGAATAATACATTTACAAATAGGTACTCCTGGATCGCATTCCCTTTAATAGTTAAAACATATAATATAGTATATGTGCATGTACAAGAGCTATATTTCTGCTATTTTTTTGGACCAGATTTTAGCTTCTACTATTAGAAACAAATACTAAAAAAGTGATTGTAGGTGTTGGAATGGTCATGCCACAACGTGATTGTACGAACAATGAATTCATGGTACCATGTTGGCAAGATAAATGTGACGAATTATGCAAGGAAATGTTTGGAAATGAGGCACATGGGAGATGTACTGTCCCACTTTTTTGTCGTTGTTATAGGCATAATTGTCATATCTTTTCATCTCACCCTTCTCCAAGGGTTAATCACCTGTTTTAAATTTAGTTTATTTAGTTAAGTTGTTTATTATTGACATTAATGAGTTTTTTAAAATGATTTTCTTGACTAATTTGAATGATTGATGATATGGTTGTATCCATCGAGTATTTTGAATGCCACTAGAACCTATGAATATTGCTTTGTGTTTACTTGTGTCGCCGCCTGCCGGCTACAAAACCTCAATCTGAAACGAGATAATATATGTAAGTGGACACGTTAATTTGACTTTATTTTCTTTTCTAAAAATGAAAGTAAAGAATGTCATATTCAAATAATATTTATACAGTATTAAAATCAATTGTTACAAAATTCAAACGTTGGGTGTTATAAAATCAATACCCAATCCACCCTCTAAGGCGGAAAACCACAACTGGGAAAAACATAATGTCTCAACCTTAAACAAATTTGCTCAAAAAGAGAATACAACACACGACCTGATATAAATAGAAAGTCATGACGTTAATTACGATTGGGACAAATGCCTTTAAATTTGTCATTATGAATTATATAAATTATATATTCGAAACCCGTATAATACACGAGTTTATAATTTAATATGAAATAAATACATAGAGGATGAACTTTATTACATCATATTACTGAAACATACAATAAATGCAGTTATAACAATTGAATGGACTCTGGTCTCATTTCCTATATAAGTAAGTCTATTGTATTAGTTAGTGCATCACAACGTATTATATATCTCGAACGTCAACTATGACCAAAGCATTCATCTTCATACTTTTTGCGATTCTCATGAGGCAAGGTATAATCATAATTTCATTGTGTTTTATTCAGAAATTTCAACATACTGTACATATCTATTTGAATTGTGTTTGGATATTCATCGAAACATATATATATATTTTCTGATTAGGATGTAAACATCACTTCATGAACGAGTCTGAATATAAAGTATATCAAAATGTAAAGTATTTTTCAATATTTTATGTTATTATTTTTAATGTATTTATGTTATTATTTTTATATAAAAATAAAGTCAATGACACATTTTGGCCCAAATTATTAAATGGTGTACTTACATAAACAGTCTTTACCTCTAAACTTAACTAAAAAGATTAACAGAGTTAGTGTCACTGTTGAAATATTGTTTATAAAGTTAAAAAATCTTGAACTGTTAAAAGGTTTCCTTTTTATATGAAAACGTTAAATGAATCATATCACGAGTGAAAACACTAATTTACTCTTTAAAAATGACTTAAAATAAGATTAGCTCAAACTTTGAATGTAGAATTCAAACCACTGGATCATATTTCTAAATCCACACATTTGTTCATAATGAAACTTGAGCGTGAACAACCATGGAACATAATACAATTACAAATTGGTACTCCTAGATTACATTCCCTTTAATAGTTAAACATATTATATAGTAGATGTGCATGTACAAGAGCTATATTTCTGCTATTTTTTGAACCGGATTTTAGCTTCTACTATTAGAAACAAATACTAATAATATGTTTGTAGGTGTTGGAATGGTCATGCCACAACGTGATTGTAAGAGCAAGGAATTCCTGGTACCATGTTCGGAAGATGCATGTGACGAATTATGCAAAAAAATGTTTGGAGGTGATACACATGGGAAATGTAGTATCCCACTTTATTGTGTTTGTTATAGGCATAATTGTCCTCTCTTTTCCTCTCACCCTTCTCCAAGGGTTAATCACTTTTTCTAAATTAAGTTTTTATATATATGAGTGCTATTAAGACCAATTTAGTTAAGTTGTTTATTATTGATATTAATGAGTTGTTTTAACATGATTTTCTTGACTAATATGTTTGAATGATTGATGAAATGGTTGTATCCATCGTGTATTTTGAATGCCATTGGAACATGCATGTGAATGTTGCTTCGGGTTTACTTGTGTTGTTGGCTAAAAAACCTCGATCTGAAACTAGATAGTTGGGAGACATGTTAATTTTACTTTACTTTCTTAAAATGGAAATGTGAGATTCCTCATTTATTCTACTCCACCACCAAGCGTTTACCTCCACATCCATGAGACAACTCGATTCAAAGAACACAAACTTGACAATTTTTCTCCAAATGTGCACAAAGATGGCATGATTTTGTTTGTTCATTCATTTAACCTTTACCCGATAAAAATCAAACACCAAGGGGTTTTGTTGTCGTGTTCATTCACTAAGAATATTAATGATTTTGTTTTTGTTCACCGATATTATTCACGAATGGTGCACGGATGTAAATGGATGAAATATCAGAACGAGCAAAAATAAACGTAACTGCGCCAACATAACTGAATGAACACAAATGAACCAATATTGATTAAAAGCTTAATAAAGATATCCAAATAGATTATAAGAGTGGGCTTATCAGATTTAAGCTAAAACAAAAACAAAATAGAACTTCATAGTTGGACTTAGTAATAAAAAGAATTCAGAATGATAAACAAAATGAAAACAAATTAAGTACATCAAGAACAAACATAATCGAATGCAGTGGCGAAGCTTGAAACTTATTAGTGGGGTTGCCAAGATCATATATGTAGAATTTTCAGGGATTTCGTGGGTTACCGGCCTATATATATATAAAAAATTTCGGTCGAAATCGCGAAATTTACACTACGCGCGAAAAAATCAGCAGTCGCCGAGGCAACCCCAGACCCGTAGAAAGCTGCGCCCCTGATCGAATGTAAGTGAGCAAACATAAACGAATCTTCACAAACGTCAATGAACAAATGAGACATGTCATTGTGTTTGTTTGTTTAATTAGATTAACACAAAGTTTGGTTCATGTTCAAGGAATACATTTATTAAATAAACAAACTTGTAAAACTTCCCCACAAAGGTTAAAAGATATGAACTCAATTTATTAGATTGGTTTAGATTTTTGTTTTCTTACAACATCTACTTGTATTTTTTTATTTCTGGGCCGGCTAGGAGGTTATGGGCTGAGCTACTAACGGGCTATTGTTAAAGGGCTGGAATGTCTAACAATCTAACTGATCACGGCTTCTGGCCGTAATTTTTTTAGTTTAGAGTCTATTAGAGCATACACATTAGGATCTCTATTTTTTTTTATAATTCATAAAAAATTACTACTTTTTTTTCTCTCCTATTTAATTAAATAATAATACTTTTTACCTTTTTACTACTTTTTCTCTCTCCTATATAATTAAATAATAATACTTTTTACCTTTTTCACTACTTTTTCTCACTCCAATTTATTTTGATGAACAGTGTTTCTCTATATTTACCAGTTTCATCAGTTGCTCTATATCTTCCTATTCACAACCACTATTATACTATCTATATAATATAAAGATTTCACTCTATAAATTATAGAGAACCAAATGTGAATGCTCTTATATTGATCGATATATAGATGCTGAAATGAGATGAGTCTTTACTTTAGAATGAAAAAAAAAACACCATGTTTCTACACTTATAAATGTAATGTATCATCACATAAGAAATCTGATTCCTTCCATTTTAATAATTTTCATTCATTGGAGAGATTTTTTTCATTCTTTTTCTTGAAGAATGATCCGGTAAATGTTCCAACCCATGGCTCGACTCATGATTAAAACTATGACCAACCCATGATTAAAACTATGACCAACCCATGACTCGACCCATAGCCCAACCCATGAGACAAACCATGAACCGACAATCAAAGTGACACACGACCCAAATGGCCAAACCATGACCCGAACCATTAACTGACCCATGACTTGAACACATAGCCCGGCCCATGCCCAGACCATGAGTCGACACACGACTCACTGCCCCAAACCATGACTTGACCCACAACTCAAACCTTGACCTAGAACCACAACTAAAACCATGACCCGACACACAACTCAAACTGTGACCCAACCCACAACCTGTACCATTGATGGATCTGCGACCCAGTCCATGATCCAAACAATGACCAAAAGCATGATCCGACACTTGAGCTGAACACATAACCCGACTCATGAACATATCCGTGGCCCGGAACCATGAGTCAACCCACGACCTGACCCATGAATCGATCCATGACCCAAACAATGACCAGAACCATGACTCGACCTATGTATTGTGTTTCAATCCTTCATCTTTACCTGTCTATTAAACAACATGATGTCACATTGGTAACCAAAATAGGACACTGGAATGGTAATGATCTATTTCATTCCTTGTTCATTCCATTATCTCTGTCATTACGTTCACTCTCCACTAAATTACCTCATAGTAAACAAACCCTTATAGTTTTGGTTCAGAAGAATGTTAAGATTTGTTTGATAATGTTTTAAATCTAATAAATATTGTTGTTGATGATTTGTTTGCATAATATTGAGATCTTTATATTTGTCAACAAGCGATTAACACCAATGACCATATGGTCTAATGGTATGGTGCTTGCCTCCTACAAAAGCGATGTGAGTTCAAATTCTTACAAGTGAAGGGTGTGAAGAATGAAACAAATTTGCTGTCAAAACACAAACAAAGGATTAACATTATTTTATTTAGAAGTATAAAATGATCTACTGGCTTTAAATGATTAACATTTAGAAGTATAAAACATTAAATCGGTTATTTTCTTACTCTTATTTTCATTGCTATTTCTCAAAAGAGCCTTTAAATATTTTTATATTCTTTTAAAAATAATTTCTTTACAACTTCTTGAAAACACTTTTTAAATAGAATGTTTTTTCACGTATTTTGATTCTTTCAATATATTTAATAAAAACCAATTAATGTTCATGATAACAAAAAGAAATACGTTTATGTTTAAAAGTTGTACTTAGAAATGTTCTTTTTTACGACTTATTTTTTATGTAGAATTGTTATTTTTGTACATTAACTTCATTTAAAATGTCTAATCGTGATATTTATAAATTGTTTTTAAAACATATATTTAAAAAATTGTATTAAATTATAATCTTACTCGTACTATCCAAACTGGATGGAAACGAACAAATTTGATCGATTTATCCAGCTCAAAACTTGATGGCTCGACTTACGGTCTGTGTTTTGAGAAACCATGTGGTTTGGTTAAGTTTACGACTGATTTGTTTGTTGCTATATTTTAAGAACTATTTTTTTTTTAATAAAAATGTATTTCTTTAAAACTTTTTTATTAATATCACTATTGAACATCCTAAATGAAGTTAAAAATATTAATAACAATTCTAGGTTAAACTTTTAAAGTTGTAAAAAAGAACTTGATTTAGACACGTGTAAGCAATAAAAGTAATTTTATTTAATATCATGAACATTTTAAACCTTAGTGTTCATAGAACATTTTTAAATAGTTACAAAATATTTCTTGAAATATACGTAAAAGGTATTCTATTTAAAAAAGGTTTTTGAGAAGTTTTTAGGAAATCATTTCTAGAAAACAAATAAAAAAAACATTTAAAAGCTCTTTTTGTCAAATACACAATATGAATAAGAGTGAAAAGAAATAAAATTTTAAAAACATATATTTTGGTAAATAATTTTTTCAACTACACTCTTTTAATAAATAAGTTTTCAAACTACACTCTTTTAAAAAAAACTCTTTTATGATAACACCTATGTGTTTTTTAGAACGACAAAGACATATAATGATCTAAATTTTACTTCACACCAAATATAGGTTTTGCACCGTGATTTTATTTTTACAATACCAAGGTGTTTAAATTTAATAAAAAATTTTTTTAATTAATTTTGAAATACTTTCTGAAGAAACAGAAATATAATCGTACAAGGATTGAGGATTTCTATTTCAATGAGGTGATCTCACAATACAATCGATATCTTAACTATTACAAGTGTTTGTCAATTATCAGAGAATTCTATTGGATCATATGTGACTTTCTCTAAAAGTGACTTGCTTATTTATAGTTGGTTGGAGTGGGACCCATCGGTGAGGAAAGCATGTTCTTCACCAACGGTCCGGATGTATGATGCTTTTTGGGAGCCTCTCGATCTCTGCCACGTGTCATTAGTTTGTTACATCATTCCCGCCATTTTGTTTATGCGCCGGGTTGATTTACTTAGGATTTCTCGGGTGGGTTTTTACCCGTTTTACTTACTATCCTCTATAAGTCCCCCAGTCTGGTATGTTTGAGTATAGCCGAGAGCGTGCCAGACTTTATTATAGTTTTGTTGCTTTTTTGAATTCTTGTTATTTTATTTGGGCGGGAAAGTGTCCGACGGTTGCGAATTTTGTCAGATTGTGTTTGCGTTTCTCTCTCTCCCGTGGCAGCCTGCCATTGGGCCTCTTGTCGTGACTTGATTTGTGACAAGATATTTGCTTTTTCCGTTACCCACTTGCTTCTGTTAGGGGTTTATAAAAACCCTCGTTCTTCTCTGTGTTCACCATTCCTTCTTTGATTTCTTTGAATTCATTATCGTGCTTTTTATTTTGAGATTAGGTTTTCTTCGTCCAGATGTCTAAACGTGGTAAAGTTGGTAAACCTGTCAAGAGTTCTGAATCTGACGCGGCTGATATCGGGGATGTTATTCTTAACTGGAGCCAGGCAGATTTCGAACGATTGATTCATACATATGGGTTTCGGCCTGAGTGGGGTGCCACGTTTCCGAATGCTGGTGATACCGCATTGGATAATCCCCCGGGAATGATGACTGTGTATGCGGATTTCTTCCTTCGTGCAAACTTTTGATTTCCGATCACGAGATTTTGTATGAACGTTTTACATCACTATAATATTCATCTTTCTCAGGTTCATCCCCTTGGTATGTGCCAGATCACGCTGTATGAATTACATTGTCGGTGTTTGAATTATGTTCCGTCATTGACGCTTTTTCGAGCCTTCTATGAGATTACCTTTAAAGGAAATTGGTATTGGTTCAGGAAACATTATGGGGTGAAGCCGCATGCTGGTCGTCTGCCTGATAGTCTCAAAGGGTGGAAGGGTCGTTTCTTTTATGTGAAATCAGCTGTTGTTCCGTTGGAAATGAATTACCGTGCACCGAGTGAAACTATCATTGATGTTCCTCTAGGGATAGGGTACACGGAGGATCCGATGTTCCAACGTTTGGTGTTAGAACCAGCTCCTTTTAGGGAGCTTCATGAAACTGCCTTAGTTGGGGTAGGGATGAGCTGCCACTGGGCTGATAATAACCGTATTCAGATCTTTCACCATGGCGGACGCGGTGAGCCTTTTTTATTTTTAGAGTCGTTTGTGTTGCGTTATTTTTTTACTATTGGTCTTTCTTATGTGCAGCTCTTGCGTCGTTTTTTCCTCGTTTGTTTCCTGATAGAGTTTCACCGGGTGTTCCGGGGAGTTTACCCCGTAAAGACGGAGATCCCACCATACTTGAAAGAACGCTGCCTAATTTTCTGTTGCCAGATGATATGGCCCTTGCTGCCGCTGTTGGTGTATCAAAAGACAAGAAGGGGGTGGCTGACATTAAGGTGAAATTGGAGCAAAAGGAGTCTGATGAAGGTGTTGCTAAGGATGTTGTGTCCGGTGGGGATGATGATTCTGACGTTGAGATCCTTGATGCTGCCGCGGAGGTGTTGAAGCCTCACGTTTTAAAAAGGAAGGATCTACCTCCTCCGGGCGTTGAACCTATTGTTGTGGTGATTCCGTTTCCTGCTGTGCAGTCGGCCGTGAATGTCATAGGGTCTGTTGTTAAGGTGTCGAGTTCGTCTGTGGGGAGCCATGTTTCTGCTTCTGCTGGTGACAATCCTAAGTTAGGTGAGAATGTTGTCCCAGTTATTTCTCATGTGCGTCGTAAGAGAAAAATAAGTGATCGGGTTAGCGGCCTTGCTCCCAGCGTTCCTGTGTTTACTCCTCCGGCAGGTTTGTTTTGTCGTGTTAAATTGGGGTTTCTGCCTTTGTTCTTTTTAGCTTATTTGTTATGTTTTGATTTCTGCAGTGAAAGTCTCCAAAGTTGCTTCGTCTGGTGATGTTAAAGAGGGGGTTGTATCGTCGGGTGTTAAATCATCTGATGTTTTGTTTGAGGGAGGAAAATCTGTTGGTGGTTCCGGGGTCATCGTGGGGAGAGGAGTTTTTGTTGGAGGTGAGGAGCTTGTGACCGGGGATGTTGCCGTTGTTGCTACGGAGCTTGATGAGGCCGGGAGGAACACAGATGAGGGTGGTAAAACGTTTGCTGAAATGATGAGGGTTGTGAATGTTGGAGATGGTGGCAGTGGTGATGGGGGTGGTGATGCTGGTGGTGGTAGTGGTGGTGGTGGTGGTGGTAGTGGTGGTAATAGTAGTGGTGGTAATGGTGGGAAGCGAAAATTTTTGTCGAGGGGCCGGGGTGACGAACCGAGGGGTGGTTATTTGAAGCCCAATTGGACCCTTACCCCTCAGTCTCGCTTATCTGATCCTGGGACTTGCAGGGAGTTTCTCCGTTTTGCTGTCCCTGATGCAGAACGTGATCATTAACGAAGGTTGAATCATGGAGATAGGTCGGATCTGCTTGCCGTTAACCTGGCTACTATTTTTGCTGCACTCCCCCATGTGATGCGGGAATGGGATCTGCAATATGAGGAGTTGACGAAGAGCCGTGATCGGGAGCGGTCTGATCAAGAGGAAATAGTGCGGTTGAAACGCCATGTCGCTGAGCTGGAGAAATCGAATGTCTGGTTATCCAACCAAATAACTGCAGGTGACATTGCCCATGCCGTGGCCCGTAAAGGGTTTGAGGATGCCTGTCAAAAAACCAACCTTTTGTTGGAGTCTCGTGGTAACGTGATTACAGATCTGAAATACCAGTTGAAAGTTATGGAGGAGAGGGCTGATTCGTTGGCTGATCAATTGAAAGAGGTAGAGTCTGCCCGTGGTGTGTTGGAGAATGATTTGTCCGAATCTCGGACAGTACAGGTATGTGGGTGTTTATTAGTTGGGTCTATCTTGGTTTTAATTCGTCTTTCATTCCCTTTGTCGTTCTTTGTAGGGTCGCTTGGAGAATGAAAAAGTTGTGTTGCAGGGTGAAGTGAGGAACCTTGAAAGTCGATTGCTGGAGGCCTTGTCAGATCGTCAGTGGTTGATGATGGAAGGCGTTCCACGTGCTGTTGAAGCTGCTCGCGGATATGATATCTTTAACGATGCTATTGCCTGGATGGTAGCAGCTGCGAAAGCAGTTGGTCGTGTTGAGGGTTTGGTTGCCGGTTTTAATTTGAAGGAAACAGAGTCTGTTCAAACGTCGGTGCTTTTTGAAGCTGATGCCGGTGTGAAGTATGATCGGGCTACTGACGACTATGATAGTTTGAGCCTTCCACTTGTTGATGCCTTAATCTCAAGCGGCCGTAATGATGACTTGGAATCGTTTAAATCTATTCTAATTGCGGCCGAAGCTGAGATAGGCGATGAAGTTACTGGAGAAGGTGTTTAGGATGGTTTGATGAATAGGCCTGTGTTTTCTTTTTTTGATGTATTTTGTCGTTGTAATTCTTGTTACTGGTCTTTTGCTATGCATTATAACTCCTTTCTTGTTTGCTGTGTATGTTCTACATCTTCTGATATATATATATGACAGTTGTCTTTAACTTCCTTATTGTTTGTTGTGACTCTGTGTGCTCGTTTAATCTGTGTTTCCTTTGGGTGTATATTTGCTTGTACTTGTGTCTTTAGTGTTTGTGTCTTGTAGTCTTGAATGTGCTTCGCCGGTGTTGCTAGAAATCAGGACCCATCCGGGACAAGTGCCGGGGGTTTGAGACCTTGTTTTCTTGACAGCTTGGGTCAAGTTTTATTTTTATTTTTTAGTTAAAAGCTTGGGTTAACTCTTTTATGAATGAGACAAGGGTCAGGACCCATCCGGCACAAGTGTCGGGGGCCTGAGGCCTTGTTTTCTTGACAGCTT
>WOUH02058174.1:0-10818 GCA_009936405.2 Stevia rebaudiana
GTGCAGTTTACTTTTTTAAATAAATAAGATAAATATTTAATTAGATAATAACAAATTTAAATGATTTTGAAATTTAATTATATTTTATAATTTAAAATAAAATAAGAAGTATAAAAGAATTCAAATTGTTAATTTAGTTAATTTTATAATTAAAGAACTCTTGAAAAATTGAGAGAATGACACATGACATTTATTTTACTCTTTTATTAGAGGTAGATATCATAACTGTTTGCGGATAAAATCTTAAAGTTCAAAATACTAATTACTATAAGAATAATTTCACCTGTGGCAGGAGGGTAAGTGACCAAATTAATAAGCGTTCTTTTCCTTTGTGACTTTGTGTAGATGATCAACTGCGCTATCTCATTAGATGACACATACGTGGCATAGTTAGAGACATAACAAATCTAGAATTCTTCAACCCAGTAGTTTAACATGATTAAAATATGTTGATAATAGGTAGTGTTTGGTATGCATGAACTCATGCCTGAATGAATTAGTCATTATGTTGCAATATGGATTGAGGGTCCGTTCGTATGGGTTGATTATGAATGAAAGCCTCATTCATATGATCTCAGTGATATGCGTGTCATACGAATGGAGACCTCATTCGTAAAGGAAACTCATTTGTATGAAAGGCCTATTCGTATGGGTTTAGTACTAATGGCGGATATAGAACGATGGTTAAGGGGTATCTGGAATTTTTTTTTTATCTCGTACATTCAAGTTGGTTCCTTTGGCCCTTTTAGTTTAGAGGTTTCACAGAATATGGTTCCACTTTTAATCGTAAAATTGAATTTTTTATAAAAGTTTAGAATTTTAATAAAATTTTAGGACTGTTGGGGTTCTAAAAAAGATTTAGGGGTATCCGAATTTTTTTTATTAGGGGTATCCGAATTTTCCACTAGTTGTATCCGGATATATAAAAAGCAATTTTTTTTTTCAACACGGGTCAGTTGAGGGATATCCAGGGATACCTCTTACCCCCTCTTAGAACCGCCCCCGTTTTAGTATGAATGGGGGAGGCCCCTCTTAGAACCGCCCCTGTAATTACATCATTTTCTACGGTTAGACGAATGAGTTGTAATCTACAATTATCGTGAATCTTCATGTGCTGAAATTAATTAAGAATCTATGGTAATATGTTTGGTATGCTGTTGAGGCAGTTCGTCAAGCTTGCAAACTAGATTATTTTAATTTCCACTAGAACGTACACGCAATCATTGTCACCAGTCTACCACATTCCAATGTGAGCACAAATTAGGTAGCAATCATCTCAATTCTCAACAATCTTGATTATTTGACAACGATACGTGCATCACATCATGCAAGTATGCAACTTCTTATCAATCAACATTGCAAGCATCTTCTAAGTAAGTTGGTCCAGATGAGATCTTATTGGATGTTGGTAAGAGTCTTCCCGACGTCAATCACATGAGATTCCTACACTAATCTACAATTCCATATCATCCACTATATTTGACTAATCTTTTGCGTTTTGTTACCTCAAGAAAAAGTTAAATTAATTTGAGATACTTTGTAAATCTAATCATAGTAACTGTTTTCCCTTTCATATACCAAGAATCCGAAAAAATCCCCCCTAAGAAACAAGCTTCACTTAATACTTAATAGGCCTAACTCGTGAACGCGTTCCTCCCGTATCCTTCTCATTGGACTTGAATGGACGCGAGCTAACCTAAATATGGGCTTACCCACACTAGAACGTACAACCAGTTGGGCCCAAGCCTAGTCATGAGGGTAGTTCATCAAGTCTCCTAGTCAAGGGTGATGTATTGCTAGACTCATCTACTTTAATAACATTAGTGTCGCCCAACCTTTTTTTTATTTATAAAACAAATTAATAACACTACACCTCGATTGCGTGGACCGATAAATGATCTTTGTGATCTTATTCTCTCTTTTGCATCTTTAGAGTGGATGATGTGCTAGCTAGCTCATCATTATTTTCTAGCATAATTTATGATCTCAAATCCCGCAATAAAAGTTTATGTCGGGTATGTCCCTTTGAAATCATTTTGCTCAAATGAACTCATCGGAGGTGCGCTCTTCCACTCATTGTGGGAGAGTTTTCATAAGGAGTTTTTGAAAAACCCATAAAGGGATTGATTCATTCCCATTAAGTATGAATATAATGGTAATAAGACACCCCAAAGGGTGCTCTTACCCATCATCACATTATAAGACATGTTTAATTAATGGATTCCATATAAAAATTTATTCACTTCGAATGGGATTTTTTTATACGTAATAGAGTCCGACGGTCGCAATTCCATATTGTGAATATATAAACAACTATGTGAAAGTAATGGAGTCATTGTCCACTATTAAAGTAACAAATAATCTATTGATCTATCATGAGTTTATCAAGAGAAGAGTATATCAAATCTTTCGCTTTGATGGGGATCATTTTGTTAGAATGAGCCCACCAAAAGGGTTTATCCCTTCAAACGGGCCATTTTTAACTTAAATAATATACACCAAGGTGTATTATTAGAGATTTCATCGTCGCTCACCAGGCCTACAATAGTTCCACCCACTTGAAACCTTGAACTTTTTTTTGAGACCTCGTTAGCAAATTTTTGACTGAAAGACTAATTTTTAGGTAAAAAAAATTAGTTTTCTCGTGAACCCTAGGAGTTTATTTACATATGGAGGAAGTGGTGTGATTTAAAAAATACTTATGGTAAATTTGATAAAGAGATTGGATCCGCTAAAAACACTATTTTGTCTAAAATCAATATAAACAAATTTTGGCCATTCATTTGTTTAATCAATGGTTAATATTTAAGAGGATTTAAATGCAATTAAACAAAGAAAGAAAAATGTTAATGATGGAAACTCACTTGTTAACTTTTTAAATTTTCTCCTACATTTCCTTAAACGTTCATAACTTTTTCATACGACATTATTTTTTATATAAAAATTACACCATAGAAACAAACGTTATCTTTAATTTGAGTTCCATAGTGATATACTTTTTTTAAACTTAATAAATTATAGTACAAAAGAATATATTACAAAATAATATAGTTTTTTTTAAGACAAAGGAAAAATATATAATACATTACATGTATATCTAGTTGTTTTGAGAATACAGTACATATATATCTAGTTGTTTCGAAAATACAGTACATGTATATCTAGTTGTTTTGAAAATACAGTACATGTGTATATCTAGTTGTTTTGAGAATACAATACATGTATATCTGCTTTTTTTGATAATACAGTACTTGTATATGTAGCTGTTTTAAGAATACTAGTACATGTATATATATAGTTTTTTGTATTTGATTTTTTGTAGTAGATTCTTTTGTAGTATATCACAGTATTAGATTTTTTTAAGTTAAAAAAAATATATCACAATGGTACTCAAATTAAAGAGGAAAAAAACGCTTGTTTTATGGTGTAGTTTATATAAAAAAATAATGTCGTATAAAAAAAGTTATTAATGTTTAAAGGAAGTGAGGGAAAATAAAAAAAAGTCAACAAATGAATTTTTATATAAATGTTCTTTCTCTTGTTTTAACCTTAACCAAATGCATATCCAAAATTTGTTCTTATTGTTTTTAGACAACATTTTCTTCTTATATGATCTTTTCTCATTTGACATAATTAGTTTCATGTAATTTCTTTAGCATAGAAACATAATGTAACTTAGAGTGGAGGGAGTTGTCTCACTCCTCCTCACTTCCACATCAACGTTACATTAAATTTTCTCCCGTTTGGTCAGTTTCCATCTCATAATATATTTAGTTAATTTAAAGAGCACATACCAGTCACCTCTCCTCGCTCCCGGCCAAAAATAGTGAATTCTCCCCCCATTTTACCCCGAGCTGAATCCGGCAGGGTGGTGTTCCCGTTTCACCCGATCCTGTGAAATAACTTCCGTCGACCTTTCCCCTCCATGTACTCAAAGCTGGTATAATTTTCTATAAACCATTGATTTTAATTATGTGTTAAAAATTTAACCCTAAATTCGTATTTTTGTAGTAGTGAGTCATGCTCTGTCAATATCCCACAGTCGAAAGCCAACTCTTCCGGTACTATTTTGATATCGTGGCAGAATTTCTGAAAGAAAGCTAATTTAGTACCATCCAATTCACTGTTTCAATGAACATGCATGTCACACTTTTAATCATAAAATATATACCAATTAAATACTTGAATTCCAATAAGCAATATATGGGGCCTCAAACCTTCATATAATTGTATTACTCGTCTTAATTTCCTCTGACTTCGTACCAAGAAAACCATAGCTGAAATTTGTTGCGATTTCTGGATTGTGTAAAGCTTTGGATAGCTTTTTGAACTGAGTAAGTGAGTATGGAGTTCTCTCTTTAAGATTAAAGTATAGAATGCATACGAAAAGAATTTTTAAAGAACAAGTGTGTATTTTTTGTGAAAATGAAGTGTTAATTTGTGTGTATTGAGACCAGATGATTCTTTGTATAAAAGGTTGAATCATTACAACATTTCAAGTTTTTCATTCTCCCACAACTTTACATTAAAAAATTTCAAGAATGATCGAGGTTCAAAACAATAAGAAATTAAACTAAAATGATTACAAATTTGACGTCAAGTAAGTTGACAATCATAAAAACTAACTGCCTCATTCTAGTTTATGCACATTTCTTCTAATTAGTCTTGTGATCATTTTGAATCGATTCATTGGATTTGAAGTTCATTTAGGAATTGGTCCCGCTATCATATTTTTAGTAATTATGAAAACTAATCACAAGGAGTTACTTGTGTTTAAATACTAAATACATGCATGATTTGATTAGGATGTTCTATGTGATGTTCTTAAAAATATCTGTTAAAAAAGAGGCTCCTGTGAACTTTTTAACGTATCCGCTTGAAGGGATGTCTACTTTACGAGAGCAGTTGGTATTCTTATTCTTGGGTGGGCAGAGGGGAAACACACTTGTGTTGATCGACCTTGCAGGAGTGTCCCCCTTTGTTGGGCTTAGGGACAATAGATTCGTTGCGGGTCAAGCTGCACTCAAGACGGAATCAGATAAAGTTGTTAAACACTAGAAAACTTAATTATTTGGAAAATATTACACAAGTGTCTATCCCTTTCGATTTTGATACATTTTATTCCTAGCCCCGGAGGCTTTGGATTTTCTTAAGAGGGTTCAAGTGTTCAACGCGTCGTGCATAGTATTTCTTTGGTTCCTAAGACCTAAAGCTTTGTTTTTGCTATGATCAATTTTGCAATAAAAAAGGAGGTTGTGTCGTAGCTTGTTGCCCCCTTACCTGTAGCTTCATTTTAATTGTGGAAACTTTGTTCTAATGGAAATTTATTAAATTCTAAAAGAAATTACCAAAATCTCACAATACTCCACTAAAACTATAAGGTAAAACACAATTTGTAGTCATGACACGAGTGGAGTGGAGTATCTTAAGAGGGTTAAAGACAAACAATTAACACTTTTCACTAACAAATGTGCATATATATGCAGCATATCCTCAAAACAAAGTACAATAATGTAAATAAACGAATACCAGAGAACTAAAGAATATTCCAAACGAAATGCATGTTACTACATATTTTGGAATACTATTTTACCAATATTCATGGGCAACCGTAGAATAAGAACCACACAAAAATAGCAAATGTTATAGAGTGACCTTTAACGTACCGCATCACATGAGTGACTACTGAAACACTCATGCGTTATGGCATCGGATGGTTTACCTAGCCCGGTCCTTGTTCAGATTGAAACGAGACAAGAATATCAATGATGACAATATGGAATATGCGTGATTGAGTGGATATTTATTTGGTGGATCTATCAATTGGGTATAGATAGTGAAGTATGAGGCTGTCACCAATATGTGCATCAATATTATAATGATATGAACATTTGAGATTGACATAAAACATATATAAATCCGGCAGAAAACTCCTGATCTTTGTTCTAACAAAAACTGACATCAGAATATAGTGGCTACAACTGTAGTAAATAGTTAATCTAGTAGCAACTTCTGGGAGTAAAGATGCCTATATGGCACTTTATAATCATCATATATCAGATATTATGTTCATGCTATTTGATATATACTTATATATAGCTATGGGGTCTCAAAATTTCAAACGTCTAAAACTTGCATCCATCATGTTTACGTTATTGGTTTTAAGTTGTAGAAAATAGGGATTTATTTTGTCACTCTTAAATATTGATCAAGAAGAGAAAAGTATCGTGAACTATGTGATTTTAACCGTTGTAACGCAAAGATGAGTCATGAAAATAGATTCGTCGTGATTGGAACAGCATATTCTGATTTGATGGGTTTTTGTTTGTATATGTGTTTGTTTGAGATATAAGCAGAGATTAGAGGGAATATTGCATTTGATTTGTGTTGTTGATATTAACCATTCTTAACTAACCTTGTTAATTATTGTATATAGCATATTCGTTATAACTACCAAACGGTGTTAATAAAGCTAACAGCCTAACATAACGTACTACTTCGTTGATTTCTTTTTTTCGCCATCTTCTGTGTCTAAGTCCATCTTTGATTGATGTGGGAACAAGCCAATTGTGATCCAACACGTACAATACGTGAACAGCAATAATATGATGATATTTGTAGAACTAAGATAGCAAAAAATACAAATTCAATTTCTGTTCTTTAAAGTGGGAATTTTGTTCCACTTGGTAACGTCTCTGTGGTATTGCTACAAATATTAGTATTTTTTTAACTCAATATGTTATGTATGTCTTATAATTTTTCACACCTTAAAAAAGCGCTAAAGGCCGGATTATAATTAAAAATTTAACACCATATTAATCAACAGCTCCGACAGTTAAGTTTTAAGATAATGTAGATTTTTGACGTTGTTGCAATAGATAGGATATATGAGTTGCATAAGAATCATCTTAATATTCATTTGAATTTAACTTTGAGTTTTTACTAAATCCAGTGTCATAGTAGTAGTGTAGGCATCGCTCACAAAATAAAATAAACATTTTTATTGATTGAATATTTGAATTACAATACCAAATTAAGATAAGAATTGAAAAAAAATGCAAGTTGCAATAATAACGATATTACAGACAACAGGTGTGGCTGAGGATTTCTATTCAACTAGCCAATTAAAACAGCAATTTGAATGCACATAAGGAGTAAGTCAGAGTTATTTGAGCAGGAGTACTACTCTCAGTGTTATCCGAGCACCAGAGATTATACCTTAAACAAGAGCAAAAGTAGATCGATTGCAAAGAAGGTTAAAGAGGATATCATAGATGTTTGCGGTTTGCAATGTAGTTTCGAGTAGTAGAAACAAGCCGGCACATAACCATTGTGTATATATATATACTATGTGTCATTAAAACGGCACATTGCGCCCTGATCCTGGTTATAGGTGCGCATTTTGCACTCTCCTGGTCTGCTAACGCGTGCCTTGTTATATAGGAATAAAATCATACAATAATTCCAACTTATAAACCAACCAAATGTTTATTATTCCACCAACTTGTGACAAGCTCATTAACACATAATTTTAATCTTCAACCACACAATTTGAGCATTGATATCTTATTCATCTGGATGCGTTTTGGACCGATATGGTTCGTTTTAATCCTCACACATTGTGGAGTAGAAACGTATTTAAAATTATTAAGATTGTAACATTTAAAATTAAATTTGGATCCGGCCAAAGTTAAGTAAAAACAAAATTTACTAATAAATGTCCAACAAATAGGTCCCAGGGTAAAACAACTCAAGCTCTGGCTTTGGACATTCGCTAGACCCCTTCTTTATACAGTGATATATGTATATGGCACAATTCCTACTTCCTCAAGTCTAACAAATCATAAGTTGACCTAAGAGGGAGAAAACATATTGAATCTTTGGTCTATGTCAAAGCGAACCGTTGGTCGGTTGGACCTTGGTATTAATAATACCTTTAAGCAAATTGTGTTGATGAAATCCCTAAAAAGTTCTTCAAGCTTTGTATTTAATTTGTTGCTTCATTTTAGATCCCACTTACTTAGTAAATATTTGTAGCTGAATTGGATAATTTGATCGGAAATTCAAACATATAGCCCTAAAAGAATTCCAAGTAAGAATATATACATTGGAGGAGTAGGATCAAATATAAACTCTATCTTTTGTAAAAACCAAAGTGTTATTATAAATAACAAAGTGCTAATACATAAATAAGGTTATACACTATCATAGCATTGTAAAAATGTTACTATAACACCTTTTATTCATATTATCACTTTGAATCTCATAATTTTGACAAAATAACATTTATAAATAACAAAGTGCTATTATTAAAAGTTATGTTCTATATACAAACATATCATTGTAAAAATATTACAATAGCACATTGTTATTTATACTATCAATTTGGATTTTATATTTTTTACAAAAAAAAATGAGAAGATGTTATGATAACACTTTATTATTTATAGTATCACTTTGGTTCTCACAGTTTTTACGAAAAACATATGGTTTGTATGGGAACCATCCCCTCAAGTTTTTACAAAAAAACAGTTTTTACGAAAAACTTGATGTAGTATTAGGTATTGGATTCGAAGGCATGTTTGGGTGTATCACGTTTGTTTTCAAATTTATCATATTAATCGCAAATGCTTTTGTGAGTTTACTATGTGGTGGTTAAATAGAATTATTAAGTTTATAAAAACGAAATTTAATCACGTTTATGATTCAAGGATCCCACCCTTGTTGGGTTGGTTAAACTTACACCTTCAAACCCAACCGAAAGGTCACGAGTTTGTATCCCCGTGCTTCTGTTGTATTTTTATGTAGAGATTCAAGTTAGTGTAAATAGACAAAATATTAAAAATATATTGTTATTATTGTCAAGTTAAATTTATGAATAATTGATACTAAACCAAAAATACTTAATAAAATCCAACTCATTGTAAAACTATTAATTGATAAAAGAAAATATAATATAAATACTTATATAATCATATTAGTATCATTAAAAACCAATGAAAAATATCAAGTTAAACAATTGTATTGAGCGAAAGAGAGACATATTTAAATCATGTTTGACGGGCATTTGATTGTGATCAACCATCTCAAAAACTAACTTTAAAGTTTGAGTCAACACCAACCATTCACATAGTTTATAATTCAACATTCAAAACTACTTTGATGAATAAACTGATACAAGTAATGTTCCATTTAAATCCTATCATAATCCTTCTAGATTGAAACCTAGTACTTAACTAAAATATTAAAGTACTAACAAATTGAGAAAACATCTACTTTTTTAACTCCTTGACACATATGTTTCCACTTTTCCTTTGAATTCATTATATTTGATATATTCAAAAACTCATTATTTTGAGTTAGTAATCTTTATGTGAGTTTGGTTACGAGACAATGGATCTAATATTAAAAAAGGTAAGTGATTTCCAATCAGTCAGCACCATCCAAATCATTATAAAAATCTTGAGTGGAATGAGTTAAAGACCATAACAAAAGTCAAGCTTTTTTAAGTCCCTATATGTAACTTGTTGAAAAAATGGTTTTAGCATAAAAAATAAATATTTAGTTTTGATAATAACCACATATATATTTAGGGTTATATTAATATAAAAAAAATAATGAGGTTAATAATTATCATGAAACCGAAGAAAGTGTTAAAATAATGACACTTTATGTATATTGTGAGTAAATATCACCGATTGTTACAGCAATAGAGCTTAAGGGGCTAAAGTGAAAGTATTTGAAAAGGCACGAAAGAAGAATAAGCCAAAAGTGAACCATCTTCTAGAAGTCTTCCGTAATACTTTCATTCACACCTATTTTAGAAGATTAAATTGCTCAGTTTTATAGACATAAATATTATTACATTATTATTATAGGCTATTAACATATATACCATTCTTAAGGTTGGTAATTATATATTCCCCTAAATGTAAAACTAAATTATATATATGCCTTTACTAAACCACATCAATTACATATTTACCCATTTTATTAAAATGAAATTATTAAATGACTATTTTACACTTTTGTTTGGTAAATAATTTATTTACATATTTCCCCTATCAAGACATCATTTACATATTTACCTTTGCAAGACATCAATCACATATTTCCCTAAATGCAAATGTTTAAGTTCTAAACAATTACAATACCGAAATTCAATTTCCAAATAAAAATGTTATATCTTTCAAAAAACAATCACCGATAATCAAAGTTATATCTTCAAAATATCCAAAAGATACATATCCAAATAAAAATGTGATTCCATGAATGTGAAATATGTGATTCTAGCATCCTTGTTGCTTCTAGCTAGCAAATGAATGTGATTCCATTCATTTGTACAGAATTACAGATTATACACAAATAGTAGTAATACCTCGAATGTAATTCCGGTTGAGAATTTTCGAGTTCACTTTAATGGGTCGACTTGACTATATATAAGTTTCTGGTTGAGAATTTTCCTCGAGGTCAAATTCATCACTTTCATAATGGCTACGATAACTTTCGACACTTAATGAATACTCGGGCTCATCCTCACCATCACCGTGTAGTTGGTCATTAACATTGTCCTGACCGCTACAAAAGATGTAAAACTATTATTAACACAAACTTTGCGAAAACAACATCGTCCCGACCGTGTATTTGTCATTGAAAAAAATATTGAGAATAAAATCAACCCTCAACTATGTAAAAAGTGACCAATATTAACCTGATTAACAACCCTTAGATGTAAAATTCGACCAACTGCTTGTTCTATCCCTAACACAAAGCTTCATTGTGTTTGTTACAACTAAAATGATTGTTTTAAAGTGTTTG